>WBMZ01010514.1:0-132761 GCA_013400975.1 Atrichornis clamosus | reverse complement strand
CGGGGGCGCCGCGGCCCGGGGTGTCGGTCCGGCCGGCGATGGGGGAGGCCGGGCCGGGCCCGGGGGCTGGGCCCGGGCCCAGAGAGGCGCAGGAGCCCGAGGAGGACGAGGCGGCAGCGCTGGGCGGCACACGAGGGGGCCGGGCCGGACCCCGTGGCGGCATCCGGGTGCTGAAGGTGAGGAAGGGTTCGAGGCCTCCCCCGCTCCCGGCGGGTTGGCGTGAGTTGGCTGCGGGGCACCGGGGGCGCTGCCCGCTGTGGCCTTGGTGGGGCGGCCGGGCGGGACCCGGGGTCTTTTCCTGCCCGGCGCGGGAACCCCGGCGGCTGCGGCCTGTGCGGAGGGGGCGGGTGCGGGGCCGGGTCGAATCGCGGCCGGAGGCGGTGCTGACGCTCGGGTCTGGGTTGCCTTGCAGAGGAACGCGAAGCGCACCGGGAGCAGGAGCTGCCAGAGCAGGAGCCGTGTTGGTTCCCGTGAGAGAACCTGGCTGAAAGGGGACATTGGACGAGGCTGCGTGTATGTTTATGGAAGAGACTCTGCAGCTGCGACTCCTTCGGACTTGCGCCTGGTCCTCTGCACAGTGAACACCCAAGCGTCGGAGATCTGTGATGGAGAAGGGAGGAAAAACCTCTTTTTGCAGCTTCATGGAGACCTGGTCAGGTGAGGACCGAGAGTGGATAAACCTGACTGAGAAACGTTTTATACAGGTTTTCGGGGCTCTGTTCACCGTGTGCCTGTGCCTATTGGCAGAGCAGGTAGGGAATAGGCAGAGGTAGTAGCTGTCAGTCATGTACAGCCTTGAGTCATGCAATTCATAAAAATGAAATAGTGGTGTGCCTTTTACACACCTCTTAGTTATGTGTTTTAACTGTGAGGATCTGACTGTTGCTCCAGCCAGAAATATGTCCTCATTTTCTAGGTAGAGGCTCCTGTCCATATATTCCTTTGTTATATTCTGTGCTGTGGGGGATTTAGTGTCCAGACAATCTGATGTATTTAAGAAGCTGTAAACAGTTACTCTGAGTCAGTGAAATATGTAAGGCACTTTTACAGTTACGTCATGTAATATTTATGTGTTAGGAATTTTTTTTTGCTAAATAATCAAAGGCAGACAGAAAGTGTAGCAAGGGTTATATAAAGGAAGCTTAAGCATCAGATGATATGTTTTATGCTTGAAGTCAATTTAGGCTGAAAATAGATGGCTTAGGGTTTAATGTGTATGAACTTCGTGCTTGGATGTGTTATGGACTCCCCTAGGTTTACAAGCTCCCATTCGGTTTGTTAGGATTTAGGCTTTGCACTGATTCTTCTGGACTTAGGATTCAGATACAAAATTGCCACTCCTGTTCTCAGCGACTAATAATTGCTGTGGTCTCCTTACTTAAAGGCTAAAGCAGTAAGAGACAATGCATTTTGAACAGGGCTAGTAGCTGGATTTTTGATAGTGAAACAAAAGTTATAGATTGAATGTGTCCAAATTTTAAAATCGTGGTGTGTGTTTGCTCTGGAATGGAGTGGGAACCTTAGTGGTGGGATTGGAGATGCAGAGAATAGGATGTGTTTAAAACTGGCTCTTGGAAAAGGTTATTTAGAACCATTTACCTTGCCTCAGGGTTATAGGAAATAGGGATGGATTAGTTAGAAATGCTCTATGAGAACAGATGGACACTTGAACATACCCATTTAGGCAGCTGAAAGTCTCTGTAGCTTGAAAAATTTGTAAGGAAGTTGGCTTGTTTTGGACCCTAAGAGTGAGCACATTTTCCAACATTTATAAGGAAAAGCAGACCCATTACTGCAGGTCACAAAAAAGCTTAGGTAAAGCTTGTAGATGTGTTCAAAGAGATACATTTTAATTTTTTTTTAGCTTTTTAGGTGGCTTTTGGTTTTGAATTCTTTTCAATCTGTCTCTTCTCTGGCTAGCTAGCTGTGCCTGTCTGATTTGTGGCAGACTTTGCACTGGATTAGCGAATTGGATCTGCTGCTAATATTTTGGAAGCAAGTACTGAGCTGTAAATTATTACTTCCCACTCTTTTTGCCTCTTGATGTGTCTACAACTTGGTCAAGATTTGTGTTAAATTTTGTGAAGAGGTCTTGGTTATGGTGTGTAATTATAATTCTCAGAGTGTGTTTGCCATAGAAGAGATCCTTGAATTACTTCCCACTGGGGTTGTTCTTGGTAAGGAAATGGGAGTTACCAGTATTGTTTCAGTAACACCTGTGTTAGTAACAGGAAGCAGGCCTGAATGGTACCTGCTTGCATGTCCACAGGAAGATGACGGAGTGCTCAAGATTATCCTTATGCCCTATTGAGATAATTCCTTCTTTGAACAGTTTGCTGATTACTTTAATAACATGTTCATGAATACAAATTACTTTGTTAAGCAGTTGATCACATCTTATCGTAAGTACATGCATCTCCCAAACAGCTTCTGAATTCTTCACCCTTTTAATATCAGCAGGCAACTTTCTTTCCAAAGCATGGCAGAGGTTGATTTGGCACCTGACTTGGAAGACTGGAACCTGCATGGAAGAACAGCAAAACCTTTTTTGTGTATTCACTCTAAATATTCAGCAATGTCCTTGTGATCACTCTGTGTTTCAATTTCAATTCTGTGAATTCAAGTCAGTTTCTGTCGGAACTTTTTCTTCTCCACAATGCACCTCGAGGATCTTTAGCTTTCTCCTAGCCAGAATCTTTCCTAACGTTTGCATCCCTTCATATCTAGAAATGATACCTTCCTGCAGAGGAAAGGGTTAAACAAGAATGGCACGGATACCTTCTTTCACACCCCTCACAATAAAAACTTAAGCTGCAAAGATTTGAAAACTTGACCTTTGTATATGGAGAGCTACAGTTGCAACAGGAATTGTGAAACTATTGCTACTTCTTGTTGGCTCTTCTGTCTCCTTGGCCTTTGCACCTGTGCTCCAGAGAGCTGCTGTGAGCAGAGGAAGTATCCACTCCCTGGTGTGGGTTAGTGCTGTGGATATCATGGGCTGATTGTGCCAGGTAGCAGCTGCTGTGTTCTTGCATATGCCAGTGTTCAGAGCTCATTGCATTGGGTACAGCATGAGTTTGTACAGTTCTATGGTGATCTCATGCCAGTTTGAGTTTCATACCACATTGCTTTCTGTCAAAAGGAAAGCATATTTTTCTACTGCAATTTAACTGTTACTTCTGGAATCTGTCAGCCTTGATCGAGTTAGTGAAAACATTCCACATGGAAACTGCCATTCCATATACTGGCTTTGGTTTTCCCTTTGCTGGCCAGTCCAAGGTTTAGTTAGTGAATCACACGGCTCTTGATGAGAACTTGGACCAGTAATCCATTCCTCCAGGTCTCCAGAATGTCTCCAAGAGCACTCAATGAACTGCTCCCTTTCTGGGTGTGAACATGGTCCATAGGCAACGAGCTGGTTTGTTCATGGCTTTATTTACAGAGCCCTGTGTGTGTTTTTAGCCACACACCTGGGCTCTGCCCCATTGTTCCTGGGTCACAGGTCTAGCACACAGCCAAGTGCCAGAAGGGAGTCAAACACCCTTCCCACCACGTCTTCACGACTGAAACACCTAATTCTGAGCCCTGCTTCCTCTGCAGAGCAGCCAGTTGTTACTTTCTAACTTTTTGGGTGTAGATCTTTGTGTAAACTCAAAACTTTCTTGCGAGGTAGTGAGCTTTGAACAACTTGTGATGTTTTACAGAGAGCTTCCAGAATTCAGAAGACTTAACTTTTTGGGAAGGCTTTTGTCCTGCAGCTGCTGACCAGCAAACCTGGTTGGTGCAATAGTACAGGCTACTCATTTGATTGGCTTTCAGATAGGAATGGTGCTATGGCGCTAGGGGTACATTTGTAGGGGACTGGGCTTTTGAGTAGATATTGCCTCCAGTGTTCCTTTTGTACGTGGCTTTCATAGAAAAGAAATAAAACCAAGGGCATTGTATTTGATGTCTTCAAAGAGCAAATCAGTTTGATTTATGTGAACAAGAAAGAAGATTAAGGGTTTTTCAAATTAGCATATTGAAACCCTGCAGCATTAGTTCTTGCTGAAGTATCAGATTAGAAGAATAAAAATAAAGAAAAAAAAAAAAGAGATCTCATCTCCAGAAGGCACAAGTATGGTGGGATAGAGTATCCAGCTTTTTCAGGAGAGTAAGCCACAGCACTGTACCTCAGAGAGCATTGAGCAACCTGTACAACTGTGACTTACGTGCTTTTCATGCGACACAGATTACCCCTCTACTTAATTACTGTTCTTCCTGAATTCTGATGTGCAGGTGTGTTGTTCAGTGTGTACTCACAGAAGCCGCAGTCCATTCAGCAACGAAATAGGAAAGTTTGAGTGTTTGTTTGGTTTTTTTCCTGGGAAGTCTAGATGCAGACTACTTGAAATGGTTTTTTTGTGAGTGACACTGAAGCATTTATCATTCCTGAGCCATGGGTCACATGCTGGAAAGGCTGTTTTCTGGCAAGCATAAGGCTTTAATAGCAGAAGAATAGGAATCTAGGGGAAGTCAAGGGAAAGTTGGGCAAGGTAGTTGGAGATTCAGACAAATCTCATATTCTTCTTGGATTCTGTGCTGAAGGGTATAGAATACATTATGTGTACTCTACTGGAAGTCAGCATTGTTTAGTGCAATCTATTATTTATTCCAGTTTCTAATAGCTTGCCTCTTATTGGAGACATACACAGGTTTGACATTTCCAAGATTACCTCATAAAGCTCATTTGAAAGTTTGGTGTTGTGTGCACTGGTATCTGTTTCAGTAGCAGAAAATAGTAAGCGATAAGGTATACCTCAGTTATATATTTGTAGAAGTGCTTGGCTCTGAGCTTGTAAATCTTGACAGATGGTCCTAAAAAAGGCTGAGTTCCTGCATTTCAACTGAAGAAATCTGCAAAGAAAGAAGAATTGATGGCATTGTGCTCTTTTGAACCAATCTCTTATCCTGTGTCCATCTTACAAAACAGGGAAAGAAACAGCATTCAATAAATCAGCTTTTCATGCTGATTGTGCAAGAATTCCATCTTAGCTGACATCAGCTTGTTAGTGAATAGGAGCACCAAGAGAATTTTTGAAAGGCGAGGAAAGGGGTTATTTCATGTACAGCCTTCTGGCTAGTAAATAGATGTATTTCTGTGTAAAAAGTGGGGAGCAAACTTGCTCTAAACAGGCTTAGCAAGCATTAAGCAGTAAGAACTGGTTTTCTGGGTCAGCTGCATTTCCTTGTCAGGCTAGAAAATTTTTTGTTTTGTACCAGAACTTTGAGAGTAATCTTGCTTCTGATCCAGAGCTCCTATATGTGAAGTGCGAGTTGCGATGTGTCTGCTTGAAATACCTGAGATCACTTTTCTTCTTGAGATGTGTCCTGATGACTCCAAAGGAAGCCTGGATGACTAGGTACTTGCAAATGGTGCATGTTAATTACGAGATGACATTTATAAAGCTGTCAGTAATAGTGGAAATACTCTGATACAATCATTAAAAAGAATCAGAAATGTTTTTATTCTTGAGAAGAGATGAGAAGAAGCTGAAAGGTTTGGTATATACAGCAATAAAATATTTCCCATTAAGACACGCAGTGTAAATGATGTACGCAAGTCAGTGAAGTTTAGTGGAAAACAGGTTCTACCAAACAAACTTGATCTTCATACTTGGAAATCTCAGGCTTGGTTGCCAAAGGAATTAGTCTTTTGTTGCAGTGAGATATTGGATGGGGCTCTGAGCAACCTGTTCGAGTTGAAGATGCCCCTGTCCATGGTGGATGGTTGGAGTAGATGACCTTTAGAGGTTCCTTCCAACCCAAACTGTCCTGTGTTCTGATGTTATGGGGAGAAAAGCAATGCACAAACCAATAAAACTCACTGGCTGATATTTTACAAACTGGAAGCTGTTACTCAGTGTGTGCATCATGTTTTGGGTGAGGAGTTGGTCAGCGTATGTTTGAAGGAAGAAAGGTAAACTTGCACCATTCAGTTGCTCTGTTAATAGCCTGTGGCTAAAGCAAATGTAAGAACTCAGGAGGGTAGGGATGGAGTGAAGTGATGGGTACTGAGAAGCCAGTGCAGCAGGTTGTTCTAGATGGTTTAACATGCAGTATTCCCTGCAAAGCACTGCTTTTCAATATCACTGGATATATTTATGTAAAAGATAAGTGTGCTAAATACTGCAGAGGAGAGGAAGGAGGCTGTAAGTTGCCAAAAATGCGGTTCAGGAGGACTCGTGGATTGAAGGGATATGAGTGAATGTGCCAAATAGTCGAGAGCAGATTTGATCCAGGAATATAAATGTGTTTGAGTAGAACCAATATGTCTGTGTGGTTTTGTGCAGTGGGTGTGTGAATACAGGAAACAGTTGTGCTAGGGCTTACAGTGGAGATAAACTAAAAAAAAAATTGGTGGTAAAAATCCTTTTGAATCAAAGTAGACCCCCTCTACTGCAAGAATAATTTTCAATGCACTTTGTGCCTCATCTTGAAGAGGAAGTTTGAAGTGGTTGGTGGCTTGATTTATAAACACCTGTTTAAAGAATAGATGACAGTCAAGGTCCAGTGACTGTAATCTGAAGCTAGGCACTGTTAGATTAAAAGTGGGAATTTTTAATAGTGGAGAATGAGTGGACCATTTGAACAGTTTATTTTAACTCCTATCAGATGTTTTCAGTGGTTAATCTTTTATGCCAATTTTTTTTTCCCCTGAAGTAAAACTTCTAATTCAGCAAGAAGCTCTGTTGTTTTTATTGAAGAAAATCAGGGTCTCTGGAAAATGTGAGAAGAGAGGATCAGAAAACATCTTTTCTATTCTGAATATACTAACCTGATGTTTCAGGAGAACTTTCTCTTATTACTGCTTATTCAAGCTAGCCACTGAATCCTTCCTGTGATCTGCCATAGTTCTAAAATGTCCTTCTAAATGTACTGGTTGAGTTAACTTGCCAGAGCATGACAATCTTGCACTAATGTCAGCTGAAGAGAGTAGAAAACTTGTCTCTTTTTTTTAGTTATTCTTCATGAGGATTCTTCAAATGCTTTGCTCCCAGCTGCATTTGGAAGAAAAATTTAAGAGTTCTTTTATATCTTTGAGGCATTATACATAGGGGATATATCATTACCTGGCGTCCACTTTTTTGTGCAGTATTCCTGGTTTTGTTTCTTGTCATTGTTTCCTCCTGGTGCTCCTTAAATCATGGAATGGAAATACGATTAATTGTGTGGCTTATGCCCATTGCTTTTCCTTTCTGTTTCTCTTCTGCAATGTAATTCACAAGTGCTACAGTTCTTAAGTGCTGCTTGTGAAGCAGGGAGCAGAGACCCAAGGGTCCATGCTTGCCAGACCTTTTCAGAGTAGAACAGCCAGTATGTCAGTATTCGTCACACTTTAGCTGCACTGAGACTTATTTAATCTTTTTTGCATTCTCAAACTACTTTCTTGTATGTTTTGACAGGAGACTGGCGCCCACAGAAAAACCCCTTCAGATTGTGTATGACTACTTGGCTGGGTTGGGTTTTGATGATCCTCTAAGAATGCAGGAAGAGGCAGCAAACTCTGATCTCAGCTGTATGATTCGCTTCTACAGTGGTAAGAAATTGTGTGTGTGCACGATGTCACTGTTCCTGTAGCTGGAACTATAGCTGGAACTCGGCTGAAGCCAGACTCATCAGCCTGTTGCATTTATAGAGGGCTACATCAAGCACCTGCAGTACCAGTAAACATTTCTTAAAATAAAACATTTTCAAGATTAATAGAAAAAAATCCCACAATTCTGTAGTTCTCTGGATCCTGACTGTGGCTTGAGAAAAGACAGGTCCACAGGAAGGTACAAAATTGCTCTGTTGTTCTTAGCCTCTAATGTTGCAACTGATGACTTAGAGCTCCCAATAGGATCAGAAGCACATCGCAGTTCTGTCTAGATGTGCCTGAAGATTCTATTTACAAAAAGTGTGTGAATATGGGCAAGGAAGGTCCTGGTCAAATACTTCCACAGCTTGTAAATAGAGAGTGAAGGTGCCAGCTGGTTAATAATAATGTAGGCTGCCTTCAGAAACCCAGGGCATTGGATTGCACAAGTGTGACTTTGGAACATGGCCTGTTGAATTGGTTTGGACAGGATACAGTATACACAAGGAGCCACAGATAACAGGCATAGACCTGTGGGCATATGGGTGCTAGCAGTCAGAAAGGGAATTCACTGAAGTTAAGAGGAGATATAAAAGAAATAAGGGGAAGAAAAGATAATAAAGAAGTTATTTCCTTACTTTAAGTACCTGTGTATTTTTTGCATTTCAGAGAAAAAAATCAAACTGCTTTTAATGGAAAATCGTTCTTGCATTGTGGATCTGGGCAGCCAGACTAAGCTGCTAGCTGTCATTTGTTTATTCAGTGTCAAAAAATGCATTCATAAGAAATCAGCTTCTTCACCCTGTTATCTGAGACAAGCCCCTTCTGTCTGGGAGCTGTGTGTAGAACAGGCAGAACAGTGCATATACTGTATACACTGTATATGTTTGCAAAAAAGGGAATATAATATGGAAAGAAGTGTGACATGTGTAGTCTAGATTTATGGGGCAAGGAAGAGGGAGTTGGAAGTTCCTTCAGCTGGAAGGAGGAGAGGCATCAAGCATAGGACTATGGAGAACTTTGGAGGCAAAAATGAAAGCTAGGGCATATCAAGCAGGAACTACTGAGGATTCAGGATCAGCAACTCAACTTCATGGAAGCAAGTGGGTAGGAAATGGAATTGGGTAGTTTCAGTCAGCATGGGCAGCTGGTCCTGCTTAGAAGGAGGCTGTGAAGGAAGAAGTAGAGGAGTTGAAGAGTGTTTAGAAGACCTGTTTTAAGGAAGTACAAGCAAATGCTGACAAAGTGATTCTCAAAGGTAGGGTAGGAATTAGGGGGAATGCTATGGAGGATGATTCGATAACTTTGCAAAGCCTGCAGTGGAGAACATAAGGGAGGAAGTAATGGATTTTAGCCAGAGAAACATTACTTAGAATCATGGCATCACAGACTGGTTTGAGTTGGAAGGGACCTTAAAGCTCATCTTGTTCCACCCCCTGTCATGGACAGTGACACCTTCCACTATCCCAGGTTGCTCCCAGCCCCATCCAGCCTGGCCTTGGATACTTCCAGGGATGAGGTAGCCACAGCTTCTCTGGGCAACCTCTGCCAGGACCTCACCACCCTCACTGTAAAAATTTCTTCCTTACATCCGATGTAAATTTGCCGTCTTTCAGTTTAGAACCATTGCCCCTTGTTCTGCCACTATAGGCCTTAGTAAAAAGTCTCTCTCTGCCTTTCTTATAAGCTGTCTTAATATGTGGAAAAGCTGCAAGAAGGTCTTCCCAGAGCCTTCTCTTCTCTAGGCTGAACAACCCCAACTCTCTCAGCCTGTCTCTGTAAAAGAGTTGTTCCAGCCACCTGACTGTTTCCATGGCTTCCCCTTGACCCACTCTAGGACAGGTGTCATGGTTTTGGAGCAGATAGGGAAACTGGAGGATTGGTGTAGCTGCTTCGTAACGCTCGGAACAGTGCTGCTGTGGCAGTTAGTAGGGTATCGCTTTTGGTCCCATAATACTGTTTTCTTGTTTTTTCAAGTCTGGGGCTGGTCTTTCAGCTCGGTGAAATCAAAGCAATTTTTTCTGTGGATGCTTACAGTTTCTTACCAGTAAAGGACATCTTATGTCAAACTTCATGTCCCTGAAACAAAACTGTTGTTGTAAATAAACAACTAAATAAACAGCTAAATTCAGCCAGATATGAACATCAAGACAACACTTTAGATTTAGCAAGCTGAAAATCATGCTGTCTAACTGAGAAACAGTATAACAGCTTTACTTAGTAGTTAACTGTTTGCTCCTGATAAATGTTTGCAGTATGGTTTGTGTCTGGAAATGAGGCAGATATAACCAGCAGTGAGAATATTTTTCCAGCCTATCTAATGAGATTTTTTTGTCATTGTCTGGCATAGGTGTTGGCTACTTAGTTCTTCTGTCTGACTTTGGGGGACAGAGGGACTAGAATATGGATGCCTTCAGCTTCATGCTGCTTCTCGATATCAGGACCCTTTCAGGACAGTTCAGGAGAGAAGCAGCATGTCAGCAGGAACTTCAAAAAGAAAAAGTATCTTTTCCTAAGTAAAACAAAGTAGCTGTTGCCAGTATTTGTCTTTGGGATTATTCGGGATAAAATGAAATACAAATTTTATATGAGGAAATTCTTAAGACTTGAAATTCATTAGTCTCTCAGGCCAGGCTTATTTCTATTTTTTAAAATGTTCAATTAAATATTTAGAAAATATTCATAGCTGGTAAGATAGCATAAACAATGGGCAGAATCCTGAAAAGCATCTGGAAGACATTGAAAAGTTCTTGGCTTGGGGTAGACAGTGCTGAACAACAAGACCTGCCAGGGAACAAGGCATATTGCTTCTCACTTTCAGGTCCTTTATTATACAATGCAGCCTCTTCAGCACATGTCACCTCCTCCTGTGGTGACATTCTGAAGTTTTTGCCTTCTGGCCAGTCCATGGTCACATCCAAGATTCCTGGATAACTGAGGTTCCCTCTTTGAGCTTGTTGTATGATCAGCGTGACTGGCTTACTCCACATAGCATCAGTTGCATGATGCATAGGGGAGACCCTCCGTTTGAACATCCAGCCCAGCACCCCAGTGGGGTGCCAGGAGCAGCTGGGCCTCAGTGCCAATCACTTCTGAAGTGGCTCAAACCCCTTCATATGCTGCCAGTTTCTTTCAGTTAGAGTATTGTGCACTTCAAAGCTTCTGTATCCCAAACTCCAGAAGCTGAATGGTTGACTTTGAGTGTCCCTAGTGCTTTGTGCTGGAGGCTCCAGGAAGGGCTGTTCTCCCCAACTGCAGTGTAAAGCACATGTTTTACATCACGCGCTGTCTGGACTGACCCAAGGGCTACAACATGGACAGCCTCCCGTTTCATGTGTTCAAAGGCTTGTTGTTGCTTAGGGCACTATTTGAAATCATTCTTCTTCCAGGGCACTTAATGGGGAGGGCTAACAATCAGACTGTAATCTGGACTGTGCATTCTCCAAAATCACACAACACCTAAAAAAGCTTGTGTTTCTTGCTTGTTAGTTGGTGGAGCCATTGCTACTATCTTGTTAATCACATCCGTTCTGATCTGACAACCTTGCCATTTCGTTCCTAAAGAAATAGATCTCCTCTGCAGGTTCACTGACCTTTATTTTATGGCAAAACCAACTTTCAGAAGGATTTGAACTATTTTTTTCCCTTTCTCAAAAACCTCTTCTGCTTTGTTGCCCCACGTATGATATCAGCAATGTATTGCAGGTGTTTCAGAGCTTCACCCTCTATCAGTGCAGTTTGGATCAGTCTATGGCAGATGGTAGGGCTGTGTTTCTACCCTTGAGGCAGTTGATCCCAGATGTACTGGATACCCCTCCAAGTGAAAGTGAACTGTGGCCTGCACTCTGCCACTAAAGGGATTGAGAAGAATGCATTAATGATACTGACTTTTGCACCACTGGGCTGCCTTTGACTCCACTTCCTATTGGAGTTCCAGCATGTCCAGTATGGCAGCAATGGGCAGCAGCTGACTGCATTCTGGTCTGAGTAGTCACAGTGCTTGTCACAGGGTTGAAGTAGCCACAAATAGTTGCTTCTCCCTAAACAAGACCTGAACCACAATCATGGTTCCTAGCACTGGGACCATGCTGGTTTCAACATCCCAAGGATATTCAAAATTCCCAACTACTGTTGTAATTAACCTGGAGGACAGAAGGAGGATGTGAGAAGTGTCTGCTTCCTAGGCAAACTCTGCAAGGAGAAAAGGCAAATGGTGTCACTATATGGCACCAGAGCACAGAGGTGAGGGCCATGCTGAGCACACAGATCAGATTACGAAGAACAACACCCTAACCTTAACCCAGCCTTTACAGCAGATAAGGTGTTACATAATGCAGCCCTGAGAACAAGTGCAACAGAATAGAGCAAACAAATCAACATTATGACCAGCCACTATTAAACCAATACAATAAATGCTTATGCAAGTATGTTTTAAAATGCTCTGGTCAGATCTGTCTCTACCCTTTGTGCATCGGACGTGGCGCCGAAAAGGACTGTTGTGGTTTAACCCCAGCCAGTCACTAAGCACCACGCATCTGCTTACTCACACATGCTTCCCCCATGGTATGGGAAGTGGAATGGGAAAAAGGTGATACCTGTGGGCTGAGAACAGTTTAATAATTGAAATAAAGTAAAATAATAATAATTATAATGAAAAGGGAAATAACAGAGAGAAATAAAACACAAGTGCTACACAATACAGTTGCTCATTACACACTGACTGGTGCTCCTCCCCAGGCAGTGATCAGCCCTCCTGGCCCAGTTCCCTCAGTTTGTATACTGGGCATGATGTCCTATGGTGTGGAGTATCCCTTTTGCCGGTTTGGATCAGCTGGCCCATACATGCTTCCTTCCAGTTTCTTGTGCACCTTCTTGCTGTAGAGAATGAGGCACTGAACAATCCTTGACTTGGGTGAGCACTGCTGAGCACCAACCAAAACAGCAGTGTGTTATCAGCATTGTTCTCACAGTGATCCAAAACACAGCCCTGTACCACCTACTAGGAAGAAAATGAATTCTATCCCAGGCAAAACCAGGATAGTCATCTTCAGGGAAAGAACTTCCTTCTGTAGCTGATTTTCCAGGCCTTTCTTAAAAGCCCAGTAGAAGCCACTTATTTAATGGTTTCTGTGACTTGAGCTGACTCAACAAGAGTTTGAAATTGCTTTTCTGTTGCATCTGAATGATATTTGGCAAGCATATGGGTTTGCTAAGGTCTGTAACTACTTGTAGATCAAAAACACACTGCATGGCAACCATTCTAACATGTTCTGGGAGGCACACAATGGTGCTGCCCAGCTATTCCTGTGCTGACTGAGGAAGTTGCTTATCCTCTGCATGAGACTTTTTTTTTAAAGTGCAGCTTGTCTGCTTGTTCTCTAAAACAACTGGTTTTGCATTTTAAATCTGTGTTATTTGTACTCACAGATGAAAGTGAAGAACATATGGACAGTAAATGCTAACGTCCCCTTTCTCTTCAGAAAAGCCATGTCAAGTGGAACAGGTGGATCGCATCCTGCTCTCTGGAGTCTATAACGTACGCAAAGGAAAGACCCAGCTGCACAAGTGGGCAGAGCGCTCAGTCACTCTCTGTGGTACATGCCTCATTGTGTCCTCAGTGAAGGACAGCCACGCAGGGAAGATGCACATCTTGCCTCTCATTGGAGGGAAGGTAGGGCTTGCTTTGGTTAGCTCCCTGCAGTTTGGGAAGGAAGAAGAGATTGTAATTATGGGAATCATCCACAAGAGGTTAATGTAGGCTTTTGTAAAAGATTACTGCATTAATATGCCCAATCCCTGTCTACTTGCTTTGTGTAGGGAGTAGTCTGAAGGCTAATAAAACGAAAAGACACTAGTTCAGCTTTCACATTAGTAGCCAATGTTGTGAATGGGCACTCTAGAAATTACTACTTCTTATATCTATTTCAGCAGAAAGATATTGAGCAGGATTTACTTCTGGGTTTTTCTCCAGTGATTTTATATCTGTATTTTCAGCAAAATGTAATGTTACTGGTGGTTGGTAATATCTCAACCTAGACTTCAGGTCAATTGTAGTTGCTGGAGCTTAGACAGAGTGTTGTCAATTCTCCCTTTGCAGGTGGAAGAGATGAAACGTCGGCAGTACACCCTTGCTTTCACATCTGCTGGAACACAGGCTCAAACATACCACGTTTCCTTTGAAACACTGGCAGAGTGCCAGCGGTGGCACCGGCAAGCATCCACGGTGAGGCCATGGGGACAGTGTGGTTCGGACGGTGGGTGCAGGGGTACTCCACTGGAAGGGTTTTCTGATGCAAGCCTGATCTGAAGGCAGAGGTGAAGCTAGGATGCTGGAGAAAGTACCCAGGACACTTTCCAGCTTTTATTTCTTTCGTGCTCTGGACTACAGAGATTTTTTTTTCAGCCTTCTCTTCTCCTCTACCTGTGTGACAATGTCAAGCAGTAATTCTGTGCTGGTTTAACCCCTGCTGCACCTACGGGACTAACTTAATCACAGGTCACTAGAGCAAACCACAGGGACAGGCTGACTTTAGAGCCATGGAAACCTACAAATTGCACCTGTTGCCATACTTGAACCTGCCTGAAACGTGAGCTCAGCATTCACAGGGCTGTCCTGATAGGTTTGAGTTATACAGAGATCATAGGTCAGCAAGAATAATTATGAAATATAAAATGAGTCCAGGATAAAGCATGTCATAAAATGTCCAATTAAGCACCAAAGACCTCAAAACAAAACATACTTAGGAGAAAGGAGATCTGAGATTTGTAAAGACTTTATGAAATGTTGCACACCCATAATTTATGAAGCTTTTTTATAACAAGATATGTTTGAAATTTTATACCTTCAACAAGCTAACAAAAGAAAGAAGTAGTTAGAGTTACAGAAGAAGCAACTAGGCCAGGCTGAGGTTCTGTAAACCTCAAAGAACTGAACTGAAAAATCAACTGCTTCCTGTTGCTCCTTGCACCTTTGGAAGGCACTTGGACATTTTGCTTTCTCTATATAGTTTCCTCAGCCAAAGACCTGTTTTCCTCCTTTACACTGTCTCTCTTACGGCCTAGCCTTTAGGCAGTGCCCAGTGCACATACAGAGCAGGGCTTTGTCTGAGTCCTGGCTGGTATCCAGCTATGCATCCTTGTCAGGGATGTAGCAAATGGCATAGGCTCAGACTCATGGATTCCATTTCCTGCATGGAGTTTACCTGGTGGGTGCAAAGGGTTCTTTCAAGTTCTTGCAGATGTGTTGCTACTTGTGTTCTTTGGCCTTCCATTAGACTTCCAGAGCAAAATTGTAGCACAATTGCAGCTTTTTCTCTTTCTTTTCAGATTGTGTCTATGCGACTTAGCATGGTTGATCTTTCATGCTACAGCCTTGAGGAAGTACCTGAGCACCTCTTCTACAGTCAAGATATCACCTACCTCAACTTACGACACAATTTTATGAGATTAAGCGGAGCAGGGAGTCTTGACTCTCTTTGCAGGTCTGCAAGGAATTATTTTTCTTCTACATTTGGAGTCCTTAATATGTGGATACTGGAATGAAGTATTGCCAGTTCTCTTGGGGATGGTAAAAAGATTGATCTTCAGGAAGCTCTGACAAGTGAAGAGGTTGGAAGCAGGGCAGCACAGGCAGGCATAAGCTTCCAACGATTTATAGTATTCATGAGCTCCGTTCCACACATTCTGTGCCAACTCTGATATTAGATAAGCCTCATGGGGTGACATGCCATATGTATGGACAAGATGCAATAGTAATATAAGGCTGCTTGCTAAGCAGGGAACATCTTGGGATATAAAATAAAAGGCAGGGGAAACCATAATGTTGCTATTGTGAATAAGTGTTTGTAGGAAGAAGTTCAGGTCTGAGAAACCCTGTTTTGGCAAGTTCTTAATGTGTATTTGGAATTGGCAGAGGGCCTGTGAGACTCCAGCTTTGCTTTGGAAACTTGTGATGATCTGCTTTTAAGGGAGTAGCACTTGTGTGATGGTATGGAAGCATGATGTAGTCACCTTAGGTAAGTGAAGGAGTCTTACAAAACTATTTTTAAATTAAGTCACAAAAATCATAAAAATCTAGAGGGATATTAATCTGTTGATATCTATACTAGCCATGCTAAATAGAATTCAAGGAATTGCTCTATGAATTTCGAAAGCCAATAGGAAGCCTGTAGTAATATTGTCCAATGGCTCTGTTTGGAACACATTGTGCCTTAAGAAAAATGTATTTGGAGAAACTTGGCAAAACTGCTTTTTTGGATTGGTTTGGGTTTTTTTTGTTCTTGTGGTTTTATGGTTTTGAGGTTTGGTTATTTTTATCATTTTTTTGTTTGGGGGATTCTTACAAGGTGGGGAGTGGGGTGGGGAAGAGTGTGTTTTTGTTTTCTTTATCTCCAGGGGCTTATTACTGTGTTACTTCATTTTTCTTCCTATAGAGTAATGAGATGCCTAGGTATCCACGAGGGTATACTGTGAAACAAAATTGCTCACTTGTGGGAATTCCTTGCAGTTTCCTTGAGAGCCAGAGTCCACTCTGGTTTTCCAAACTTGTTTAAATGTTTCCCAAATGCTGAATTGTAATAGATTCTGTTACTGGAAAAGCTGCTTAAAATAATTTAAGATTTTGCTTTGTACTTCTCTCTTCATATACATTGTATGATTTTGAAAACCACACCAGAACTTTATTTTCTAAAATGCAGTATCCTTGGTTCACAGGATCAGCAGAGAGGCTTGAAATTTCTTTTGACCTTGCATGTAGTCAACAAAAAATCTGATATGTCAGAAACTCAACTCTTTTCCTGGCAGTGGGTATATCTGATGAAGCTGAAATCCTCAAACAAAAAAAAGCCATAAAAGAAGCTCTCACTTCACACAGTCTTGAATAAACAGGTAGCATTGGGTAGCCCACATAAGGCTGCTCATTGCCTTTTGAAAAGATTATCATGCTGAGGGGTTTAGGATGTTTCTAAGGTCACAGCACCACAAAAAGACCCTTGCTCACTTGCAGTAGGTGCTATCAGTGCCTTGAGACTGTCTATTCTCAACAGCAGAATTTTTCACAATGATCGAATCTCTTCCTCTGAGAAACTTTCAAGCTCCAGGAGTCTAATTAACTATATTAATGGAACAAAAATAATTAGCTAAAGGGAAAACATTAAGCAAAGGGCATTAAATAACCCTACCTGTTTTGTTACATCTCCTAGCTTATTTTTCATATGATGTATCTCCCTTGTCTGAAAAACACTCTCAGATCTGATTTTCATTGATGTGTGTGTGCACACATGCGTATACATCTGCATGTCTCTCATCACCATTCTAGCTAGTTGTTACAGAGTTGTGCTGGGGTGCTTTGGTGGCAGAACAGGATGTCTTAAAACTGGAAGTATTTCAGGGCAGCACCAGTTTGGGCAGCTAAACAGAGGATGGCCATCCCATGGAAGATTCACTGCTGTGTTTCCATATTTCTTTGCTGTCATCTCAGTATGCCCTGTGAGAGCACAGACCAAAACTTGAGGAGCTACAACGATTTCAGGGTCTTTATTCCCTATAATACCTGGTTCACATATACAGCTTGAATGAGAGTTGCATTTGCATTCCATTCCTACATCACTACGTGAGCTTATTGAGGCAAAGGAGAAGGAACAGGAGAACTCAAAAGGCTTTTGAGTATTGTCCTCCCCACTGAGTGTGGAAGTCTGCTTGAGGAATCTCAGACCAAGCTGTGTCATGTACCAGTTTCCCTTCCTTTCCCTTTTGGAGACTTTACTGCCTCTCTTGTGCTTGCTTTGATACTTTCGCAGATGGATGAATTCTAAACATTTGTGCTGTTGTGTTTAGGGCTGTGTCTCTCAGGGCAGCTTCTCACCACACTCTATTTATGAGAGAGAAATGCTGCTTGTTGCTAAGGACAGGTGCTGTAGCAAAAGCAATTGCAGAACTCCTGAGAAAGCAGTTTCATTAGAGTGTTTGCTGATTTCAAAACCTGAGAGCTGCAACTTGTCCTAAATTTCTTAAAGTTGAACCAGCTAAAGAAATAGTACAAATCTTTAGGTTCATCCTCATTGTTTCCTTCTTGTCCAATGTTGTGATGGAGGTCTGTGTGCAAGTTTCTGATTTTTGTGTCATTGCTAAATCTTTGCATTATGCAACGTGTTCTTTTGAGGGAGGCTTTTACCAACACAGCATCTTTTTCTCTTTGGCTTTCAGTTGCAGTACAAAAGAGTCTGTGGCTACAGCAAACAAAAATGCCTGTGCCCTTATTTATATGACAGGGTGCTCAAAGCAAACAAGCCATGTCCAAGTTTCACCTATGTTCCATCTTTCAAAAGAACAACCACTCCCGCAAGGTTATAAAGCAAAATGGAGAAATAAAATGTATAGTTCCTACACAGATCATTACAAGTATTTTGAATCTGAAAAAAGGTCACTATAAAGAAGAAAACAACTCCAAAACATTTCAGTCTTATATTTCAAGACCTCTCAAGCTAGAAGTAATTTTCTCCCTCAAGCTAATTAAGCTTGGTTTTGTTACCTATATTAAAACATCTGCTTCAAAATAAGAGGTATTCACCAATGCCTGGGAAAAGTCAGATAGGCGAGGCAGATGATTGAACTGGGTGTTTCCAAGCAGTAGTTCTCTGGCACATGAAATTTACAGTTATCTCATAGAAGTGAAATATTAATTTCCCCACTTAATTTCTAGTGGTTCTGGTTTCAGATAAGGAGGTTATTATTTGGGGAAAAATACTTTTGCTTCCTGTAGAAAGAGGCAGGAACTCTTGGAGAAGAACCCTCCTCTATGTTACCCTAGCCATGCTAAGTTCCTTCTCTCTATTTAGACCTAGCATGGTGATTGAAGGAGCTGGAAATAGGTAACCATTTCTTAAAGACTTGTGGGACCGTAGTGACTGTGAGGCTCTGTCAGCACTTGGAGCAGTGCCTGGGATACAGTCTGCTGAGCAAGGGGCATTGTAGATGTGGAATCTTGTTCAAGGACCTCTGGTTGCAGGTCTTGGGGCTTCCCAGCACGAAGTGGGCACTTTCTTAGTTTTCCCTTTCATAGCTCTGCTTGGCTTTCTGTTGCACTCAGCTTGAAAAAGGGATTTCCGTATTCTGTTTTATTCTTAGAAGAGTTCCAGTGAATGTTTTCAGCTCCTCTTTTCCCTACTATGTAATTGTAAACTCTTAATGTAGTTAATTCTTTGAAGGTAAATTTTTTTAACTGAGTATTTTAGTCTCCTTAATCTTAGTAAGTCAGTAGGAGGAAGCCTGTCAAGTCGGAGTAGGAGGTTATCAGTTCCTGCAGTAAAACCCATGGTAATTGATCATTTTCAGCATGACCACTGAGAAAAACATCAGTGACTTTAAACCAAATTTGTGCAGGAACTCCTGTAATGAGTTAGCTGACTGTATCACTAGTAATAAGACTTAAGAATTTTTTTTTACTGGCTCTGTATATTTTTGCCTTTAGACCATGTAGGTTTGAGAATTAACTAGTGTTCTTGCCAATAGGTTTTCTCAGTTGAAGAGTCTGAACTTGTCTCATAATAGACTGGGAGAATTTCCTGTATCACTGTGTGAGATCTCTACCCTGACAGAGCTTAATATTTCCTGTAATGGACTTCGTTACTTGCCAAGTCAGATTGGCAAACTGTTGAAGTGAGTATGTTATTTGCATCTGTGATCGTGAACGTCCTGGGTGCCTCAGCTGAGCACTGCTGATGTGCAGGTAGTCCTTCTGAAACTGTGAGTTTTAGGGCAGCCTGCTTTGCCAATGAATGCTGAATGATTGATTTGACTCCAGCAGAAGGTCAAGCACTAAGATGTGCAATCCCTTAATCACTACTATTAAAACATTATAGCTACTAGTGTAGAAAAGATGAGGAAACTTGATGCAGATGAAGCACTGAAGGCAATTGCATTGTTTCTCAAATAAGTCAATGTGCATTTTTCTGCAGCTGCAGAGTTGTGTGACTTTCTGTATTTATTATTTGTATTTAATGTTTTCAGTACTGATGCAATTTCTTTTGAAGATTTAATCTATTACAGAAAACTTTTCTGTGGTAACTTCTCATAGGGGTCTAGTGATTTTTTTGTATGTTTGATAGTATTCTACAGAATTGGCTGCTTTTTGTGTTAGCAGATTTTAACATGAAAATACTTGGGCAATCCCCTCTGAAAATGTTGTTTTAAAGTGTTTGTTGGAGTAAAAGCCTTGTCCATTTTCCCCAGTAGCTACCCCAAATGCTTAAGAACTTAGGTAAATTTAACTGCAAGACTATTATTACATTTGTATAGATAAACATGAGTATTGAACTGTTCATTGTGGCCTGCTTTTCCTCCAGCTTGTATCTTTAAAAAAGGACTGTCTGCAGCCACATTGGATGTGAGCAAGTAATTTCCAGAGTGATCTTTTAGCCATATGTAAACTGAGGAAATAAGCTGCATGTAGTCTTACACTTTCTGGAGGTTTACAGCTTAGTTATGGGTCCAGTTATATTGATGACCTCTTGAGTCCTTATTCATAAGAACTTTTTTGTGGCCTCAGATTTAATTACTACCACCACTAAACACTGGTCAGAAAGTTCTCTGTTGGAACATAATCGTAGTAAGGGAATTGTATATTTGGGTTCTGAGTCTCAAAAGCCATACAAACTTTGAAACAATTAATCTTACAACAGAAAGCTACCCTATTCTTTTCTGACTGTTGGAATGGACAACTGGAGTGTAAAAATCTGCTACCAGTGCATTTAGTATGGTAGGAAGTGTGATTAAACTGTGCCATTTGTAGAAAACCAAATAATTAAGTAAATATCTTCTGTTTACAACAGAAGTACTGATTTGTATTTTGCTTGTGTTAACTTACGATCTTTGGCACAACTGGAAGTTTACCTCCAAAACAATTTAAGAACTATTTGGTATTGCGTATATGCAGTTCCAAGCCTGTTGCATATATGATAAAAGTACTTCAGTAACTTTATGTGCATAAGAATAAAATTAGCTGTTAGGTACCTTTAAAAAATAACCACACTGAGACCAGCTAGCTATACGAGAAAATTCACTGAAAATACTAAACGTGATGTTCACTACTCTTTGCAGAATTATTTTCTTTCTCTTTTTCACTCTTGCAGTCTCCAGACCTTCTGGCTTGATGGCAATTTCCTCAAGTCCTTACCAGAAGAGATGGGAAACCTGCAGCAGCTCAGCTGTATTGGGCTTTCCTTCAATAACTTCTGTGAATTGCCAGCCATTTGTGAGAAACTTGTCACCTTAGACAAACTAGCCCTGGCAGGGAACTTGGTAGAGACTCTGGACCTGACAGTGCTGAACCGTATGTGTCACATCAAAAGTGTGGACCTGAGGTAAGGGGTGAAACTTGCAGGTGTCTATAAATTCAGATTGCTGTTTTCCATTTAGAGTAGATGACCTGTATAACTTCTGGTATGTTTTGCAATCAACTAGGTTCAATTTTTTCTCTTACTGATTCTTTAGCTATTATGAAGTTCTGTTTCTGAGGGTGTGCAGCATCCACTTGGAAAAGCAAGGTTAACTGAGCAGTGCCTCATGCTGAATGTGACCCAGTCCTCTAGTTTCCTCTTGTGATATGCTGATACCTTGAGCTTTAGTAGCTCTTTGAGCTCTCCTTCCCTTTTTTGCGTCCCTGCCCTAGAGATGTGATCCTGATTCTCCAGGTTGCCAACTGCAGAGCTCTCAGAAAGGGACAAAGAGTTTTTTGTGTGTGGCAAGGCAATCTAGTATCTGTTCTCTGCACTGGCTTCCTGTGTCCATGCAAAGTAGCTGCCCCTTGGCCTGGCTTCTGTTTTCTAGACTGAATCTTTCTTCAGAATCTCTTAAGAATTGGGGAATGAGTAAAATGGTTACATATAGCAGTGTAGACAAAGGAAATGTTTTTGTTTGTATTCACTGGCTGAAATTCACCATTGCTCATCACACATTTCACTGTGCTCACCTTTGGTGTTAGCCTTCACCAGAATTCTTGCTTTCCTCTTCTTTCTTCTCTCCTCTTACTGATGTCTGGTGTTCAGTGTCCTATTTTCTGACTTTTTAACTCCTCTCTGAGTATTTAGGCTGAACAACCTGAAGAGGGCAGCAGCTGACACTCTGGCGGGGAACAAATCTGTGACTTATATGGATTTACGAGACAATCAGATGACAGATTTGGATCTGAGCTCCTTGGTCAGCCTGGAGCAGCTGCACTGCGAGCGGAATAAGCTGAGAGAGCTGACACTGAGTGGCTTCTCCCTTCGGGCCCTCTATGCCAACAGCAACTGTATGTCTCTTCGTCTACTTCACCTGTCTTTTCCCTTTAAGCCCTGGGAGCAAAGGAAAACAGCCTTTTGCCCTCTCTCATGCATTACAAAAATACTTATGCTGATGTTATTGTGGTGAGACCGTATGTGATTGGGTCCTCTCAGGTTAGCTCCTAGGGATCACATATGCATATGTGTGCACAGGCTGTGTAATGGGGGAGGTTGTGGTGTCGAGTTATGTCCAAGGAATTCCTCTTCCAGTGAGATCTGTTTGGGAGCCCACAAAGAATAGTACCCTTGTTCTGGTGGTGCACATGACAGATGGAGAAATGGGATAGTGAGATGCTGTAGTGCCATATGGCAGATGTATGAACTGTGAACTCCATGGTTGGAAAGATCAGTAGAGAGCTTGAGTCTCCGTAAAGAAAGACTGTGAGTCTCATTTGACAGCTAAGCTGCTTCTCTGTGCTGTTTTCTCTCTGAAGCTCTGCAATCACACTTACTTGCTTTACTTCATCAGGTCTGACAGCTGTCAATATTTATCCGGTTCCTGGCCTACTGACATGTCTAGAACTCTCTCAGTAAGTGATCATACACAACAGAATTTAAAGCAAGCATCTGGACACCTTTGCTGTTTTCTGCAAAATTTTCTGGAGGTTTTAAGGTTTTAAAAGAGTTGAGAGCAGTTAAACACAATAGAACTGCAAAGCCCAGCACTAAAGAATGCTGAAAGTGTCCCAGACCAGAAGCCCTTCTGAACCAGTATGAGCTCTCCGTATGACTTCGCTGTCCTTCAGCAATAGGTTGTGATCGGAAAAAAAAAAAAGCCAAGCAGGGACCACTGAACTTGTGGCAGCTTACTGAACTGAATGGTGGGGATCTGTAGAGCAAACATTTAGAGTAGCTGCCAGTAATCTCTGCTGTTGGTTTCATTGCCTGCATCTGCCCTTGGAGCAGCATTGTGAGACCTGTAAGACAGGATGCCCTTCCAAGTCATGCACGAGCTCAGTTTGCATTACACAGCTAGCCATGAGATAAATTCCACATTACTAACTCAGATGCTGTTGTTCATTTTTTGCCTGTTGTTTTTTTGATTTGGTTGTCACTAATGTCATGCAGCATTCAAACAGGGTCTGTTCCATATGGAGTGCTGGTGTCTAACTTTTCCCACTTGATTTTCTCAGCAATCAACTACAGTGTGTTCCAGACTGGGCCTGTGAAGCAAAGAAACTGGAAGTTTTGGATGTGAGCTACAACCTCCTTGTGGAGCTTCCACCGAGGTCAGCAAACCTTTCTAAACAGCTGAGCTTTCTTCTACAGTGAGCTGTCTGGGAACAGAGGAGCAGTGCTATTCCAGTTGCTTTATTCCTTGTTGTGCAGAGATATAATCCATTTACTTTATCTATGCAGCATCAAAAATACTCTGTATTCAAATGTTGGAAAGAACCAACTTCTAGGTCAGCCTTTTGAACAATAGGGGCTAGGTAATTCCATCCTGTGCTGTTGGCTGCTACTGCAGCTATTAGCTGCAGCTGGTGCAGAACATGCTGCTATGGTTTCTATGTGTTACCATACTGTCTGTTAACACAGGTCATAGGTGAGACCTTACTATGTTTTGCATTGTCCCACAGAAAATTTCATCTGTTACCTTTGATAGGGAGTTATCAGTTATCAGCTGATCTCAAAATTAGCTTTCATAGTATGCCATCAGTCAACTACTTCCTCCCCATTTTTCTTTAAGTTTCTGCAGAAATGCAGTAAATGAGAGCCAGTTTTGCAGTCAGTTTTATACTGACTTCTCAAAGGCGCCAGAGATATCCTGGGAAGAAGCAAAGCACAAGCGTCCTCAGCCTAACAAGGGTGTTTGGTGGGGGTGTGACTATGATGAATGACACAGTGTCTAGGGTAAGCTGTATTAAAGTCAAATGGGGAAGTGGTTGACAGGGGAGAAACACAGAACACAGACTGAAGAAGTTAAAGGAAGAGGCATAGGAAGTGATCAGCAGTGACATTCTAGTGTTTGTCACAGAAAAACAATATACATCAAAAGAAGAAAAGGATATAACAAGGATGCCAGAATGAGAACTTAGAAGAGAATTTTAGCCATGCCAATGGATGAAAGGGACCAGATTTTAAGTATGTTATGCAAAGACTAATTTACTGCCTCAGAAATAATACAGGAGTGCTAAGTAACTAGTTAAAACTCTGAGTTTAGTTTGGCACTGGGGAAGTACTACTTTCTACCTGCAAATGAAAACAGGCATTCAAAGCCATCCTCTGTGATTTCTTTCTTTGTCTGCCTGAGAAAATGCTGGGCAGATGCACATCAGTAGACCCAAATCACAAGATACCAATCAGCAGTAGCATAGAGGGAACTGTAGATACACTTCCAAGCATTCATAGGGACTGAATCATCTTATCCTGTGTGTTGTTCTGCTTTGTCATTGATTACGTTTTATGGATCATGTATTTTAATTTTTCCCTACTGTACAGTCAAATTAAGTGGATTAAATACTATCTTTCCCACTCTATGGATGTCAAGAGGAGTGAACCAGGTTAAATAGAAAACCCTGTGTCTTTCTAGGATCCTCAGCAGCTTGAGCCTTCGGAAGTTGATGGTGGGGCACAATCATCTGCAGAGCCTTCCACCTCTTCTAGAACACATTCCACTGGAGGTGCTGGACCTTCAGCACAACCTGTTGACTAAACTCCCAGAGACACTCTTTGTCAAGGCTCTGAAGTGAGTGTCAGTAGCAAACATCTTTTGCCTGCATTATCCTTTGGGGTTGTAAGGGCTGAAAGTGGCACCTGTGTGACTGTCCTTGCAAGGTGCCATTTGCGTAAGAGATAATGAGGTGTGCCCTTTATGAGGAGGTAATTCAGGTGCCATAAGGGAAGCTATCAAGCTGGTTTGAAGAAATCAGTCCCTGTTACTGCTTAATTACAGGGAAACAGAGGCTGCCTGAAGAGCTGTCTTTAAAGGTAGCCATAAGTTCAGGTGCAAAGGAAAGAAGCCAGACAGATTCAGGTCATTGGAGAACAACAAGAGAGACTCTTTACAAATGAATAATCCTTCATAACTGTCTATTAAGACAGGAGTCAACCGTTCTTTTAAAGAGTCTAAGTAAAGATTTATGTTGTCTGCTTCTACCAGTATTACCCACAGGCTCTTCAGTACTCACTGTTTACTGTAAAATGCTGTGTGCATCCACAGTGCATACAGCTACTGAGTCATTAGTAGACTCATAAATCTTAATATGAGTAGGGATGTTACAGGATTGTCTGGCCTCCTATCTAATGCTGCTGTCCACACTGGCATTTGTATAGCTCCTTTTCCTGCTGTTAATGGTGTGGTTTGGATGATGTGAAGGCTGATTTTTGCACTTGCTGTGGTTAGCCTCAGGTACCTGAATGCATCTGCAAACAGTCTGGAGTCCTTGCCCTCCACGTGTATAGGGGAGGAGAGCCTAAGCATGCTGCAGCTGCTATACTTGACCAATAATAACCTCACAGATCAATGCATCCCTGTCTTGGTGGGACACCCGAACCTACGGATCCTGCATCTGGCAAACAACAACCTGCAGACTTTCCCTGCAAGGTAAATCAGTAAGGTAGCAGGCAAGATGGTGCTGCCCAGGAGGATGCTGCCACCTGCCCACAATTGTACATGAGTCAGGCAGAGCAAGATGCTCTCCCTGTGGCTTGATAACAAAAGCCTGGCATTTCTACCTACAAAGTGAGAAGCATGTTAAGGAGGATTGGTACAGGGTACTGCAGGCTGTAGGGATTCCGGTCCTTCTAGTTGCAGTGCCATCCAGAGGGACCGAGGGATGCAACTAGTTCTGTTGCATGTGCATGGGGGTGATATTTCTTTGCAACCTCAGCACTGATGGTGAAGGGACCTGTCTGTTGTACAAATCCAAGCCAGATTTGAGGACCCTGCCCTCTTACTAGAGCATCTCTTAGGACTTCAGGTCTCCTATCAGTAAATCAGAAAAGTAGCTCATAAAGGGCAGTGTCTACGGATACCTCATCTGCATCTTCAAAAAGTGGTAAGTTCATGTCTGTAAGATATAGCATTTTTTTGTTTCCCTTCAGCAAACTTAGTAAGCTGGAACACTTGGAAGAACTGAATTTGAGTGGCAACAAACTGAAAACAATTCCTACAACAGTTGCAAACTGCAAGCTGCTTCATACACTTATTGCACACTCCAATGAAATCAGCATCTTTCCAGAGATCCTGCATTTACCCCATATTCAGGTATTTGTATGGAGAATATAAAGAGATACCTGGGGAAAGTTTGGGTTATAGAATGAGGTCTAACTGTTAGGAGAGAACTGGAGGTCCCAGCAAAGCCAAGTGCAAGGTGATGTACCTGGGTTTTGGGCACCCGCTGTATCAATCCAGGCTGGGGGATGAACGGCTGAGAGCAGCCCTGCTGAGAAGGAATTGGGGGTGCTGCTGGATGAGAAGCTGCACATGTCCCAGCCACGTGCGCTGGCACCCAGAAAACCCCCATGTCCTGGACTCATCCCCAGCAGCGTGGGCAGCAGGTGAGGAGGGGATTCTGCACCCTGCCCTGCTCAGGTGANGTTATAGAATGAGGTCTAACTGTTAGGAGAGAACTGGAGGTCCCAGCAAAGCCAAGTGCAAGGTGATGTACCTGGGTTTTGGGCACCCGCTGTATCAATCCAGGCTGGGGGATGAACGGCTGAGAGCAGCCCTGCTGAGAAGGAATTGGGGGTGCTGCTGGATGAGAAGCTGCACATGTCCCAGCCACGTGCGCTGGCACCCAGAAAACCCCCATGTCCTGGACTCATCCCCAGCAGCGTGGGCAGCAGGTGAGGAGGGGATTCTGCACCCTGCCCTGCTCAGGTGAGACCCCACCTGCAGGGCTGCATCCAGCTCTTGGGTCCTCAGCACAAGAAGGACTTAGACCTGTTTGAGTGGGTCCAGAGAAAGCCATGAAGATGATGAGAGGGCTGGAGCACCTCTGCTGTGGAGATGGGCTGAACAAGTTGGGGTTGTTGAGGTCTTGAGCCTGAAGAAGAGAAGACTCTGGAGTGACCTTATTGCAGCCTTCCAGTACCTAAAGTGAATACAAGAGAGCTGGAGAGGGACTTTGGACAAGGGCATAGAGTGACAGGACAAGGAGGAATGGCTTTAAACTGAAAGAGAGTAGGTTTAGGTTGGCTATTAGGAAGAAACTCTTCCCTGGGAGGGTGGTGACGCCCTGGCACAGGTTGCCCAGAGAAGCTGTGGCTGCCCCATCCCTGGAAGTGTTCAAGGCCAGGTTGGACGGGTCTTGGAGCAACCTGGTATAGGGCAAGGTGTCCCTGCCCATGGCAGAGATATTGAATAAAATGAGCTCTAAGGTCCCCAAACCTTTCTGTGGTTCTATGACTTTGCTTGATTAACCCAAAAAGAGGACACAGAATATGCATTCTAGATGTGTCACTTTTCTGAGTTGATCAAAGATCATCTCCTATTCACCTTTACCCCGTCTCTGATATTTCTGGTTTCTTTCATTTGAAACAGTGACCAGTGTTATACAGCTAAGCAGGTTTGAATATAGAGGTCTTGTTTTATCTTTTCCTGGATATTGCAGGTTTTAAGTATTTGCTGCTTAAAAATCATTCTTCTTCTGACAAGTCAGATCAATGTTCATGTCCTGTGTGTGGGTCATGTAGTGGAGGTAGTATGATGTTTGTACGGAGCACTGGAGTAACTGATGACATGACACAACAAAAGAGTATTTTCTTGTGCTGTTTGTTGCCACTGCAGTTTGTGGATTTAAGCTGCAATGAGTTAACTGAAATCCTAATTCCTGAGGCGCTGCCAGGTGCCTTGCAAGAGCTGGATCTGAGCGGAAACACAAACCTGGTGCTAGAACACAAGACACTGGATATCTTCAGGTGAGCCATTGAGATGTCAACCCAGTATTGACCTGCACAGGGAAGGGTAACCCTTGCCAGGAGAGGAAAGGGGATAGTAAAGTGTGTATCACAGCACTGCCTGAGGCAGCTGAGGCTTCCTGTCTTTAGGAAGGGAAAAATCTGCGTCCAAAACATCAGAACAAGCAATTTTTCAGATAGTATGGAGTTTTTCCAGGTGTCTCTAGCATAAGCAGCCAGAAAACCTAGACCTTAAACTCCTCTCATTGATGCAGTTGTTTCCACAGACTGATGTCTAAAGCTCTAGACTGGACAAGGTCCTATGGCCATAAACTGTTCAGCGGGTTCTAGAAAAGCATGACTTCTGTTCTCTCTGTAGTCACATTACCACACTGAAGATTGATGCTAAGCCCTCCGTCACGGCAGACTCGCCACTCACTTCTACCTTCTGGAGTCACGGAGCAGCAGAGATGGCAGGCCAAAGAAATAAGTGAGTATTGTGGTCTGCTAAACACAGACACTCTGTCTTCTCAGGATGCTGGGCAGAGTGCCCTGCTGAGCACCCAAGCAGACCTGTTTTGCCCAAGAGCTCATCTGTCCCTTTGTCTCTCTGGATCTCTTACGAAATCTTAGTAACTCAAGCCTCTACATTATCTTTTCCTTCAATTTTCACACTTATCCCGGACACTTGGACTTTCCTTCCCTCTCCAACAAAGATGCTTTTTCTCTTGCCGGCTGTGCCTGTTGCCCTCTCCTGCATGTAGTCAAGGAGGGTTTGGGAGTTCCAATAATGAAATACAGCTGTACATCTCCCAGGGCAGTGCATGTAGGGACAGTGGCTTTGCTGCCCTGTGAGAATGACACGCACAGCAAGGTGCCTGATGGCTGTGGTTTTGGGAGCAAGCTAGTCATTTGAGATATATTAACTTTGCTTGTATGCTTTTCTAACAGGCTGTGTGTGTCATCCCTGGCACTGGGGAGCTTTGCAGAGGGGGTGGAAGCTGTGTATGGCATGTTTGATGGTGACAAGAATGAAGAACTGCCACGCTTGCTGCAGTGCACCATGGCCGATGTGCTCCTGGAGGAGGTACAGCAGTCAGACACCATGTTCATGTCCAACACCTTCTTGGTCTCCCACAGGTAGGACAGTGAGCAAGCTGGTCCTGGTGGGACCTGCATAGGTGTATCAGTGTGTTAGATGGAGTGAGGTAGCTCTCCAAAATGCCTGTCAGTAGAGTCTGGAGCCTTCTACACCTTCTCCTCCAACAGGAAGCTGGGCATGGCTGGGCAGAAGCTGGGTTCCTCTGCTGTCCTTTGCTATATTCGTAATGAGGTGGCTGATCCAGCCAGCAACTTTTCTCTGACGGTGGCCAATGTGGGGACATGCCAAGCTGTACTGTGCCGAAGTGGAAAAGCACTGCCTCTCTCCAAAGTCTTCAGCCTTGAACAATGTTCAGAAGAAGCCAGAAGAGTCAAGGAGCAAAAAGCCATTATAACAGAGGTTGGTTTGGATCCTTTTCACGTCAGCTTCCACCCTCCCTTAAAAGCTTGTGGGATAAAAGTCTTTTATCACCAGCATGGGTGATGGGGGTTACTGTACCTGATGATCAAGTAAAGTGAATGTCTGTGCTGTAGTACCTTCACCTAGATCCCTTTCTTCAATACTCCAGCTGTATAACTGGCATTTCTCAAGGCTCCAAACTAGCATATGGGCAGGGGAAAGGTTGCTCTCCAACTGATCTGATAGCATATCCAACGCTACTGCTGTGTTTCTCTTGTCTGCAGGACAATAAGGTCAATGGTGTGACTTGCTGTACGCGGATGCTGGGCTGCACATACCTGCATCCTTGGATCCTGCCCAAACCACATGTCAATTCCATCCCACTGACTGTACAAGATGAGCTGCTACTTCTAGGGAACAAAGCTCTCTGGGAACACCTTTCTCATGCAGAGGCCGTCTCAGCCGTGCGGCACCTACACGACCCACTAGCTGCTGCAAAGAAACTCTGCACTTTAGCCCAAAGTTATGGTTGCCAAGACAATGTTGGTGCAATGGTGGTGTGTCTGAACATCAGTGAGGACAACTGCACATGTGAGATGCACGGCCTCACTCTGCCAGGTCCTGGGGGATTTAGTTCTACCACCACCAAGCCAGCAACACCTTCATCTAGCAGTGGCATTGCTTCAGAGTTCAGCAGTGAACTGTCTGCTTCTGAGGTTAGCAGTGAGGTGGGCTCTACTGCTTCAGATGAACACAGTGCTGTTGGTCTTGATGGCAGTTTGCTACCACGGCAAGAACGACGTTGCAGTTTACATCCTGTGCCGCCCTCAAGCATCTTTCAGCGCCAACCTTCCAGTGCCACCTTCTCTAGCAACCAGTCTGACAATGGTCTAGATAGTGATGATGAGCAGCCTGTGGAAGGTGTGATGACAAATGGCAGTAAAGTGGAGGTAGAGGTGGACATCCACTGCTGCAAAGGAAAGGGCCTGGAGTTAGAACATCCTGCTGCAGAGTACAGCTCCTCTGCTCCAGGGCCAGAGGACGACTCTGGGCTTGTATTCGTCATTCGGAGACAGAACAGTGTTAACAGCAACACTGTGCAGAGAGCGGTCAAGGAAAAGTGTGAACTGCAAAAATCTCTTTCCACGTGTTGTCTTTATGGAAAGAAGCTTTCCAATGGCTCCATAGTGCCCCTGGAGGAGAGCCTTAACCTCATTGAAGTAGCCACAGAGGCTCCCAAGAAGAAGACAGGCTATTTTGCTGCTCCATCCCAGATGGAGCCAGAAGATCAATTTGTGGTGCCACCTGATCTGGAAGAGGAAGTGAAGGAACAAATGAAGCAGCACCAGGAGAATGGAGCAGATCAGGAGCTGAAAGAGGAACATGCAGCACCCCTGACAGAGGAGTTTGACACAGCTCTGTAACCCTATGAGTACCACTCCCACATTGTCTGTCCTGGGAAGCTCTGTTTCATAAGGGCTGTCTTGCCTTCCAAGGGAGCTGAGATCTGCAAGGAGTATAGGCACCTGCTGCTTCCTTAATGGAGTCGAGGAAGAATCAGGAAGGCCGAGGTCTGGGCTGTCCACTTATCACTGTAGAGTCTCAGTTGTTCTATGAGCACCCAGATCAGCAGCTGAGCTCTGGGTTAGGGACTGTCTGTAACTCCTCGAACCCTGAGGTTCTGCCAGCTCTGCAGGAAAGGGGCTGGTGTATGTTTGTGTGGGGTGAGGAGACTGTTGAGGGAGAAATGCTCAGTGTTTAGAGTCCTGTGAATATTTCCAATGCAGTGTTCCACCCTCTCCCCCAGCACCTGACTTTGTTATTCCTTGAAAGAATACAGCCAGTTGCAATGAAGCTGACCTAAGAATGGTTTCCTACATTAATTGCAAGCACTTTTATTGATTGCACTTAAGCTGGTTTTTTTTCCTCTTCAGCCCAGCACTTTATTATTTAGGGTTAGGGGAGAAAGCATTCAACAGCAGGTGTGCTGGGGACTTTTCCCAGTGGATGTTCTTAGGGCAGTGGAGGACTCAGGGTACCAGTCTTCTGATGAGCACTGGTGCAGGGGAGAGTGAGGGTTATGGTGGGACCATTCTGTGCAGGATGAGAAAATACATAGCTGAGTGAGAAGCAGGTGTCAACCAATGCATTTTATATGGAGAATAGGAAAGATCAGCTCAGAACTGGTTGATTAAGATAATGTGTAGAGCTAGTGCTTCTAGCTGCAAAACACAGACTCAGCTCAGCAGCAACTTGGCCACCTCCATCACAGATGCTTCACAGTAAAGGCTTCCTGTGTCCAGAAGACATGGGATAAAACTAGGAGCTTGTGCTTGTCTCAGTGCTTGGTCAGAGGATCCAAGCTGTAAGCAGCGGTGTGCCACTCTAAGGCTGGCAGAACCATCCAGTGGTCTGTTCCACCAACATAAACTTCTGCATTGTCAGCTACAGCGTCTTTGCTTGCCTCTGAAAACAGGAGTCATATTCCAAATCCAGAGCAACCAGCATTTCATGGTACATGCCCAATTTGGCCACAAACAAGGTGAAAGCATATTTGTTCCTACTTAGCTTTCAGCACAAAGGCAAAAATGGAACTTTTCATCTTGTTAACTTCTTTATCAGCACTGAAAAAGATGTTTAAAACAGTCCCACTAATGGTGAACTGGCCAGTCTGCACTCAGATGCCTTGTGTTTCCATTAGGATTTTTGGTGCAGGGTGTAAGTTGTCTGCCTATGTCATCATCTTGTGTAAGGATTGTGGAGACCACTGCCTCTGTAGCGTGCAGATCTGTCTTCCTTTCTGACAGAGCTGGACAGCAGCTGCCCCAGTCATGTCAGTGGTGCAATAATCCTGACTGTAAGGTGGGCTAGTGCCTTTTCTTCTTTATTAATTATATTTATGAACAAAACTTTAAAATTTCTTCTGAAGAGATCCGAGGGGCTTGAGTTGTCTATTTTTGGATCAAATTCGGGCCTTGCTCAGAAGGAAGTGCTGTGCAGACTACTTATGGGATTCTGTCAATATAGATCTTTTGACAAAATCTAATGGAGTTTAACTGAGATTTCAGAGCACCTTGAATTTCTTCTCACTAGGAAAAAAAAGTATTTTTGTCATGCATAAGGAGCAGCATTTTAGGATATACTTTATGCAAGTTGCAATGTAACCATGAAACAACCCAACTTTTTCCAAAGTTTAAACTCTCACAATTTTTGGTTGCTTGAACTCCTATTTCATTTGAAACTGGAGATTGAAGCCAATTCTTAAAATTGCAGAAACAACAGCATTTGAATCCCTTAGGCAGAGAAACAATTGCAGAAAAGATTCAAATGCGAAACCCCAAACCTCTTTCATGTTCTCATCATATAAGTATGCAGAAAAGGCTCATCCCAATGTGTTTGGCTGCAACTTTTGGTTCTGTCACTGGTGATAATTTTACCGAATATCTGTGCCTAGCCCCACACTTTCTGATATCTGAAAGGGCTGCAGAGCAGCCTCTGTTCAGTATGGGATTGATGCAGAAACTCTTCTTTCTGAGTAAAACTCTGACAAACCTTGCACTCCGAGTGGCAGATATTAATGCAAATCAGGTCTCTTTCTTGCATGGATGTGGAAAGTCCAGTGTGTCCTTGCCAGTCTGAACCAGTAGTGTTGTGTGGAGAGTTGCCACAAGGAGTTACTAATGAATGGCTCTACCTAGCTCAGTGTTGAAGGACTGAGGAAGACAGCTCTGCAATGGAGCATGCAGATTTCTGAACTGCTCCTCTTAGTGGTAGTGGCAGAATGGAACACAAGGATTTCCTACTTAGACTTTTTTCCAATGCTGTTTCTGGTTTTGAAGCAGAAAGGGAGTTTAATACAGCCAGCTGCTATTTTCTATGGGTATGGAAGACATGGCTTGTTATCTTTCTAACACTCCAGGTAGAATCCACAGATTTCTCTAAAGCTGGTATTATGAACTCTGGGCAGCATAGCCCAGGTTGACTTGACTTGTTGCAAATAACCTTCCTTTATTTGGTTAAGATGAGCACTGATGTCCTCAAGCAGTTTCTGCCTATCTTCCATGTGATTCTTCCAAGGATTCGGCTTTTCCATTTCAGCCATGGCATTGTGATGCTTTTTCTCTAGTCATCCAAAATCTTTTTCACGCTTTCAAAATAGTGCCTCTTTATCACAAAAAGTGCTACTTTTTCCTTGGCCAGTGTTGGGTGTCAGCAAAGACACTGGCATCATTTCTTCATGCAAATATCTTGGATTTTCTAACACAAGATTCCAACTGCTGAGACATGTTTCAAGGTTGCTGTCATCCAAAGAAATGGGTTTTTTCTGACATTGGTCACAGAGTGGTGTGGCTGGGTTATCTTCACCTCTCTGGTGAAGACAACTCATAGAACAAAGTGCTTCCCTCCACTACCTTTTGTTTTCCTGCCTCTCTCTGTCTTCCCTACCTTACTTATTAGCACCACCTTAGATTTCAGGCTCCCAAGGAGCACTGCTGTAGGTGGAACAGGTATGAAAGGACTAATACTGGCAGACTCATAGCAGGATATAGAAAGTGTCTTCCTGTTCTCCAGTCCCTTCCCTGATATTTTTATTTGGAGGTTGCACAGATACTGTGTGATCTTCACACAGCTACATCACTGAGAACATCCACCCGTTCACAGACTTGCTGTTAGAGAGAAGTTCTCAGCTTGAGGTCATCAGGCTGTTTTGTCCTTCTGAGCAATGCCAGCCCTGCCATGCTCCATGCAGCCACAGCCAAGTGAGGCTGAGGAGTTCATTGGTCCAGCTCTTCAGTAATTCTGGTTCTGCTGCTGAGGTACTCTTAAGGTACTGCCCTGTCCCATCCAGAAAGGCTTCTGCAAAAGGAACCCATAAAGGTTATATTCAGTGGTGGGTATTTGGGGCCCAGGTGTTAAAGATAAGACATAGCTTCCAAGTTGCCCCCAGAACAAGGAACAGGCCCAATGGAGGCAGCATCACAGACTGTTCATACCAGACCAGAATCTTCAGTTAGACAGGAGGATAAAATCCCATTCTAAGAAGGAGCAAGTATTTCCCTCTCTCAAGGAAAGGCTGCTGTCAAGTCTGAAACCTTTACCCTAGTACACAGGACCTTCAGCCACACCTAAAGCTTTGGACCTCTGAGGGTTCTGTACTCCTTCCAGATGGTGATGGCTTTTGTGTCACTTGCCAAAGGCCTTCTTCAGGCAGTAGGATCACCTCTTTGGTCTTCTGCAATCATTGTCTGCTGTTCTGTTGCTCTCTGAAGACTCAACTATATTTTTTCTCTTTTTTCACATTTTGAAGTATTAATTTTTTTCAAACTTGACCCATATGACCCGGTGCACGTTAAAGAAATATTACAGCGTACCAACTCTGTCCTAAGTAATCTTTTTTCATGCTTTTTTTTGTTTTTAAAAAGGAGAATATTTTCTGTATCCCACTCTAGCATGCACCTATAACAATCCCTGTTTTTATCGTGTACAGGAATAGGTTGTCCAATGGATGCGCCTTCAGCACCGTGGCCTATGTTTGTATTGCTTTGTCAAGGCAAATAACGTAAGACTGTTGGAAAACACTAGTTCATTGATTCTTTATTCAGATATATAGAGCAGTTCAGGAAGGAAGAATATTTTTGCATCAAATTTTCAGCTGACTTAGCAATAAAGATTTTTACTTTCATCTAACAGCTTATTCTGATTCTGTTACTGTGCTGAAAGAAATCTGTGCAATATCCCAGTCAAAGGTAGCTGTGTCTAGCAGCAGCAATACTGCAGGTTCTTCACTCAGCTCTATGTGCTACTTCACTCACCAGCCTTCCATACAAAAACTACCTGCAAAACACTGTGAGGCTGGAATTAGGCTTACTAATTATTAAGGCAGCTTTCTGTTTCCTGCTAGAGAAATCCCACCCTGTGAACCTGCTCTCAGTAGCACTGGACAGCTCTCTAGAAATAGCTGCAGCAAGAGCAAATACAGAAATGTTAACAGAAAGAGGACCACAGTGGACTATCCACGTAAATCCCTGTGCTGAGACATTCAATGCATCTAGCTACTAAAAGGCAGGAGAAATCACAACAAACCCCAGAGCACCTGGTGTGTTCCTATTTGGCATCTGTTTTACTTTTGTGTCTCTAGTTCTAATAATATTCCTTGGTTTTGGTAATTGTGAGGATTTAGTCACTGGTGCCAGTGACAGAAGAGCTATGTTCATGGCAAAGCATGTTTCTGGTGTGTTTAGGTTTTTTAATATGGGCAGAACTGGTCTGTGAGACTGGTAGTTCCATCCTCATATGAAAAATGCACATAGTGGACACTGCTCTGAAGTGGCATTTCATTTTGAGGCATGAGTTGGTAATTCTAGTGCCACTTTTCCCAGTTAAATTTCCTATAAAAGTTTTTCTTAAAAAAAATAATAAGGGCAGCATCTGATTTATCCAACTTGTACATTAAAAATGTATTTTGAAAACAATATAATTCTATATTAAACCACCTTTGATCTCTTAAAGCTTTTGTCTGATTATCACAATTCAGGGCATCTTTTTAAGCAAAACTGTTGTATACAAGTTATATAAAAGACCATTTCATACAAAAATGGGCCCTCTCCAGGAGTTTGGAAAGGTACTGTGTCACAAGTTAGGCTAAGTTTGCGAGGTTTTTTTTCAGGATTTTCTCATGGCCTTATAAATGTCATGTTCGTACTGCTCTGTTAATTCCAAGAGATCTACAAGGAAGCAATATCTGCCTGCCACAACCGTGGGCCTCGATCACTTGCTTTTAAGAGCTCTGTTCTCAGCAAAGTCACATGCCTCTTGTAAAGACTGTTTCAGCTACAGAAAGTTGTTCATCAGCAGAAGCACGTAGTTGCAGTACTTGTAGCAGGGCCTCACTGGAGAACAGGACACCTGACAGTGGGATGAAAGGGCTGCCTGTAAGGCAGGAGACAACCCACTGGATCAGCTGTGAGTCACTAGTAATTCAATAATGCAAATCCAATTTAGGAACAGCCTGACTCTACCATATTTAGAGCTGTGTTTGCTTGGTGAGTGTTCTGCTGCAGCATTAAGGCTGCACTGTCCAGAAACAAGGAAAGCATACTCCTTTGTATCAGTAAGGAGACTGGCAAAAATCATGGCCATTACTGGAGTGGAGGAATCATTTGAGAGCTCTTAGAATTGTACTGGCTTCTGTTTCTGTTCATGAACTGTCCTGTACTCTCTGACAGCTAGGCCTGCACTGAGCAGGTATGCCATGGCAGCCACGCAGCCCAAGAGGCCAGCAGCAATCTCTGCCCCGTGCAGGCTGCACCAGAAGCCCTGATAGCCTTTGCTTTGATAAAGCTGCTCTCTGTCTTTACACACAGATGAATTATAAACCTTCAGCACAGAATGGAAGAAACAGTACAGAGCAGGTATTGTGCCAACTGCAATCACTATGTCTAGGGTGCATTCAATTAGCAGCCATGCTGGGAAATGCCATGGTACCCGTAGAACACCAACCAAAATAAGAACACAAGGGAAGACCAGGAGACACCCTCCCACGGCCGTCGCAGCCCTTGCAATGGGCAGCTTCAAGAGGTAGAAACGCTGGTCGAGCTGCTGGGCTCGCTCCCCCTCTGCTCCGCTGAAGCCGCTGTAGGCCCCGCCGTACTGGTAGTAGTAGATGCCCCCTAGAGCGGGGAGACCGGTGTATCCTCCCGCCCAGCCACCGGACACGGAGCTGCAGACTAGGATCAGGGCGGCGAGCAGCACCTCCACCATCTGACAGCAGGCTGGAAGGGAGGCTGAGGGTGAGGCCGCGGAGGAGCGCCCGGGAAGGAGCCGGGTCAGGCACTGCACTCCGCCAGGCGGAGGGAGCGGATCCCACCCGCCGCGCTTACCTCGGCCCGTGTGCAGGTACTGGCAGCAACGGAGCTCCAGCGGCCTCGGCACGGCGCGGCTTCTTCGCGGCCCCTCCGCCTGTGCTCCGGGTACGGCGCTAAGGAGAGGAGATGGCAGGGACGGTAGCGACCAGCCTGGGCGCCTGCGGCCGTATGCCCTGTTCAGCCCCGTCCGCTCACACCTGCCCGCCCGCCTCCCCGCCTCAGCCCCGCCGTGGCCCCGCGCGGCCGTCCCTCCGCCCCACTCAGCCCCGGCCCGGACCCCTCGCGGCCGCCAGCCTGTTCTCACCGCCCGCTCCTCTCACCGGCCGCCCGCCCCGGCGCGTTCCCGACGCGCGGCAGGAGGGCAGCCCCGCTCCGCCATGGCCCGACGCGGCCTCGCTCCGCTGGCGCTGGGGACGGGGGACAGGGCCGGGCCACTTTCCCTCCCGCCCCGGGGTAGCGCCGGTGCTCGCCTCAGCCCCGCCGTCTCTTTCTCGAGAGTGATGGAAGCTGCGGCCCGGCCACGCCCTGCCCCTCCGAGGGTGCTAAGCTCCTCGGCGCAGGTGCGCGGTCTTCGGGCACCTGCGCACGGTTCACCGGCTGTTGGCGTGTGTGCCCGCTCCCCTTCGCTCCAACGGACGCTCTCTCCGCGGGCGCTTGTGGCGATAACGTCCCGAGGTTTCCCACCTGCTACAGAACATCTGCTTGTTAGTACCCATTGGAAACCGATTAAATTTCACTAATAAAATGTTCACGATTTTACAAGTTCTGCTTTTTCCTGTGCTGTGAATTTTGGTGAAAGTGTTCTTCATTCAGCTTTTCTGCCACCTCGTGTCTCTGTAAACTTCATTCATGCCCCTCTATTGCATCAGGAAACCCCAGTCCCAGCCTCTCTGGACCTGCCCTAACTCCCTTAAAGCCATCCTGTGATGCAGTGGCTGCAACTCCATGCAGCACTCAAGACAGAAGTGCACCACCGGTTTACATCACAGCAGAACAAGATCTCTGTCTTGTCCTGGCAATGCACAGCATTTTGTTGCTTCTCCAGCTGCCGCAGCACAGAGCCTGTGTCTCCAGGTACAGTCACTAACACCTCGGGATCTGTCCTGCAGGGCAACTCACAGGTTCCAGTTCAGCACTTGGCAGACCACATTCAGGTTATTTTCTTTAGATTATATTACCTTGTATTTGTCCATACAGAACCAAAGAGATCTCTTTTGTGTCTGTTTGCTGGAGGCCACTTCATATCATGTGATGGAACCTTTTTACTGACAATAGTGTCCTGCTGCCAGTCTGTCCTCCTGTCCCAGCAGGCCCCTCAGCACAGCAGCCTTTGCTTGCCAGTAGAGGAGGTGATGAATTATTCCTGTGGTTATTGGTGGTGGCTAGAGTGAAGGCAAATATCCAGGATCTCACCCATGCACAAGCGGCAGCATTTCTTGGGGCTGGTAAGGGCAGAGCTGATTTGGGAAAGAGAGAAAAGTAAACAGCAGGGCAGTTTGAAAGTACAGAGGGAAGCACAGAAAACTCCACATCCAGAGCAAATGCTTTTATTCAAGAATTTGACCTAACACTGCCTGTAAAAGCTCTTTGCTTTTACAGCAAAAAAAAAAAAAAAAAAAAAAAAAAAAAAAAAATTGGAAAGAAATACTTTCACTGTATTTAGGAAAAAAGATATTTTTGGTAGAACAGTTACACTGTAAGGTCTCAGGCATAGTGCCTGAATATGTGCCCTGAGAGGTCCAAATTTGTCACTAAGATGCAGAAGTATATTTCCTCCATCTGTAAGAGTGGTGGCAACAGTAAGACTGGTTCACTCTTCTGTCCTTCCAGGAGCAACAGCAGTAATCCTACAGACTTACATGGTGAAAAGCCTATAAACTGCACCTCAGCACTATGGGAAAACACTCTTCTCAACATTTCACCTGATTCTGCAAAGGACTGGAGATCTGAAAATGCATCTTAAAATTTACTTCATTTGAAGATAAGAGAGAAGGAAAACAAAAGAACCCTTCTTTCAATGCTCAGGTCAAATAGAAGGGACAGGAATTGTGTACTAAGTTAGAAAATGGGGAAACTGTAGGGAACTTAGGATGAGGACTCGAGATAGTGCAGATGGTCAGCAATGAGGCTGTTGCACACACCTTTTTATCTGCATATATTGCATCACTTATGTTCATGTGCCAGAACCCAAGCCTCCTTGCTGGATTAGTTTAAAAGCTTTAGCAACCCTTTGTAAGCTTTTAGGGTCATGCACAGTGCCATTTTGCTTAGTAGAGCTTTTAACTGATGTGAAAGTGACATGAAGAACTAAGTTGAATAATCATGAGTCACAAGAAGGGATGAAATAAGTGTTTCTTATGTCGAGTGTTGCTGCTGGTCTCCAACAGCTAGAGCTAAAGCTTTCTTTGGATTTGTGTGTAAATTACTTGTTCAAACACAGAGTCGGGAAGTACCGCCCTGTTGATCTGGAAATGTGTTCAGTGTTACTAGAGTGTTTGCTGCTAAGAAACTTCAAGGCATTGTAGAACTGAGTCAATCTTATTCCATTTCTGTTGCTATAATGACAAATCTTAAAAGCATGCTTTGTGTCTCTTCACTCCTGCTCAAAGTACCACAGCTGAACTTTGTCAGCATCGTCTTCTGGGTTCCTATTCTCACTGCAACAAATAGCAGTCAGCAGAACAGAGCCATAGGAAGCTGAGGGATACCAACATTAATCCATCACTGTTTTGACTTCTCTTTTTAATTATCTTTTTAATTATTATTTTTGTCGTCTTTTTTTCTGGCTGCTTCTGAGATCATTGCTGCACTAGGGGAGGGAAGGGCCTGGTGTGGCGTGCCATGGACCAAGAGCTCTGACCTGGTTCAGTGCCCTCCCTGGGAACTTGCAGGGTAAAGTGGGTAGGAGCAAGTCATGAACTCCCTCATGAGGGAGCTGGGAGCTGCAGCACAATCACTGCTGAATACCATAACCAGATTTATTGACTGTCCCACATAAATAAATAATCACAGGGACAATGAGTGCAGCACGATGACGACACAGCAGTACTGTAGAAAAGAACTGGAGGTTATTGTGAATGACAAACTGAACTTAAGTCCACAATGTCATCCTGTTGCGAAAAAAGCTAACATTGCTAGGGTGTATGAACAGGAATGTCACATCTAGGACGCGTGAAGAAATTCTTTTACCCCCCGCTTCAGCACTGGTTTGGCCTCAGTCTTGCACACTGTGTTTCCAGAGGCGAGTGGATCAGCTGGAGGGGATCCAGAGAAAAGCAAAAGAAATCTCTAGAAATATAACCTATGAGAAAGAGATTGATCACAGTCATCTCATTTGAAACAAGAAGTGTCTCAACAACTTGCAAGCTTGGTAATAGGTGTCTAAACAACTTGCAAACTTGTGAAAAACTGCTGTCAAGAGAAAGGAATTATTTTGTTCACTCTATCTGCTCTTGGCATGGTCAGGAAATAGTGAGCTTCGCTTGAAGAAAAAAGGGATGTGTTTAAGGCACCCACAATGTTTCTCATGCACATCCCAACTCCACCATTTTATAAAGAGATGAGCAGTTGTTGCAGGTGTAGATTAGTCAGGCAGATGCTAGGTTTCCATCACTGGGGCTCAAATTCAGTCATGAGAGGGCTGGCCTATTTGTGTTCTTGTGGGAAGGAGGTGCTGGTACTGCCCATGCCACCCACTGCAATCTCAGAGTGTCATCTCACCCCACAAAGCCACTGGGCCCTTTTCTACCCCACCCCCACTGGCTGGTCACTGTTCCAGTGGCTCCAAGGCCGTTGAGGGACAGCTGCCATGACACATCATGCAACAGCTCGTCTCTGAAGTCATAAGTCAAACACAGGGTATGCGCTTAACTGGATAATATTTACCTGGATGTAAACAAACACAAGTCTGGACAGGGTGTTTTCTTTCACTGTGCCTGTATGCAGGAACCATGAAGACTCACAATTAGTGGAACATTCCTCTCAGCATCTGTAACAGGACTTGCAAGTCTTTCACCATTGGGCCTGTACCTCACTGCTGCTTCTAACTCCCCACTAACCTGGGGTGCACTCTGTGTCTCTCAGCATGCTTGCAGTGGACTCGGTGCCCAGGCTGAGCGAGCAAAGGTTCCTGTAGCTGCTGGACTCTGTCCCCTCCCAGCACCACAGTGGTCAGTGGCTGGGGAGAGCAGTCTACCTTGCCCAGCACAGCTGCTATCAGGTTGCTGCACTGCATTTTGGAGTGCTGGTATTGTGGGAGACCCACAAGATACCACAGTCATAAAAGCATTTGGTTTTTATATTCCCTAGTTTTCTTGATGAAGGGCAATGCCAAATAGTAGGAGATGGTTCTCGTTAAGACAGGTGTATTAATGTAGATGTTTTCAATCTGCCCTCTTGCAGAGGAGAGCTCTACTAGGAGCCTAGGCAGTGTCACTGTCCCTGCTGTAATGCCCTCTATCTGTGCATGGTGGGAGCCACCTTGTTCCCCTTCCAAAAGAAGTGTAGAGACCAGACAGCCCCCACATGCCAGTGCTCCACTTTCCAAAACCCAGCTCACACAGGTGACAAGAGCATCCTGCAAACTACTTGCTGTACACAGTGTACTTTTCCAGAATGAGGCGTCTCTAGCTACACCGTGCAATTTCAATGTATTTCAGATTTTTGTGAGTTCAAATCAAAATTGATCCTGAATACAGGCAGATAGATAAACTGTAGCAGCTACTGTATATTTTTTAATTACCCTGTTACTGGCTTTGAGCCGCTCTGTGTGGATTGTGCCATCTTTCTGGCTCTTAAACAAAGTGTTTGCACAGCTTTGTAGAACCTATCTGGACTTTCTTGGAGCTGATTTTTCTGCTCTGATTATGCAAAGAGGTAACACATGCTATGCTCCATTTCAGCAATTAAGATTGCTGGAGGCACAGCATCACCATTGTTTGATCAGACTCATGCAGATACATGCAGGTATGGCACAGCAGCCCTGCCCATGCCGCCAGACAGCTTTAACTATGAATATGTGCATTTTCAGAGTATCTGTGTGACTTGACTTGTAAGGGACAAGGTTTGTCCCTTGCATTTCAGAAAACCTGCTGCAGTAATAATGATACTGTCAGAATCAATAAAAAGACACAACATTCATGAGAGGCATGGAGACTTTATTGCTGTTTGCTCATCTAAATGAGACTTAACAATAAATTGATTAAAAAAAAAAAAGAAAAAGGAAAAATCATGCATTTGGTTATTAAAAATTGATTCAAGTGGAAATGCAGTGACCAAACAGGGACTAGGTTACACACAAACCGTGAACTGGTTGGGGCTGTACCAGTGTCTGAAAGGAGCAGCCATAAATTGCTGGAAATAAAAGCAAAATATAAGGAGGTAACTAGTGAAGCAATTTGTTACTGACCCTGGTGGATTTTTATGCAGGGTACTAGTTGGGTGTCTGAATTGGCAGAACCCTCCTTGTGCATGACCTACCTGCAACCTGAGAGAGATAGGTTTGTCAGTGCAAAAATACTTGAGCCTATGCTCCCCACAGGGAGACGTTTGTCAGTCCTGTTTTGTGACTGTGGCTCATCTTGGAAGAGGGAACTGCTTGCTCTTGCTGGCTTTACCTCTGTCCACAGAAATGGGACTCTGGGCAGCCCTGGTACCAGAGGAAGGCAGTACCATAAAAAATACTGAAGCCATCACTAGTTTCTCCTTCCACTGGGAAGAGATAAAAGTCAATTGCTCAAACTGCACTAGAAAGAGGGAGCTGAAGAGGTATGCAACAAGATACCTGTGGGGGTGACCTGATGAGTCAGCGGAGCAGACTACAGAGGGTGGAAGCGAGTCAGTGGGGTGAGGTACTAGTGGGCTGCATAGGGCCTGACAGACCAGACAGACAGCAGCCTCGCTGGCGGAAATGCATCCTGCAGGGTATGGCTGTCTCTTTCACCCCACTGTAGAAGGATGGCTTGGCCATTTTTCTAGCATATGAAGTGCTGAGTTGTGTATTCATGCTTCGGTCCTGGGAGGCCCTGTGCACAACTAGGTATGGGAGGGTGGAGGCTGCATACTCCAAGTGAGAGCATCTGGAGAAGAACTGGAGTCATGCAGAGAGAGGAGAAAGGCATAATAATAGCAGGAGAAGCCGATTGATGCCATTGTGCACTGCTGTCCTCACCCTGCTTCTCACCAGATCCTCAGCCTTATGTAACTTAGCCTCCCTGTGTCTCCAGAGCCACATTTTTTTCCCCTCTTGGCAGCAGGCTTCCATTCTGCCCTCCCCTGAACCCCACTGCTGTGTGCAGTATGACAGGTAGAGCTCCAGTTGCGTCAGTTTGGGCGTTGTTGCTAGGCAGAACATGCAGCATTGTCCTTGAGGCCTCCCAATGCCATGTTTAACCCTGCCAGGGCTGCAGCATGTCAAGAGATGCAGCCAGGTGGGGGAAGCAAGAAAATAACACATAGGTGCTTGAAGAGGGCCTGCATGAACTTCTGAAGGTTGCTTATGTCAGGTTTCAGACAAAAGAAGAAGAAACTGTGCAGCCCTCAGCAGAAAACAGTCTAAGCAGCTTCAATACAAGATGTTTCTCTGTGAAAGGTTTTTGAAAGGTGCTATTCCTTGTCCAAAGGCTTTGGGGGTGGCTGCAATGAGAAGCCTGCCCTCCAGTCTGGGGCTGAGGACCCTAACTAGACTTGCTTGCTGTACCCCACCACCTCTCAACCTGCCTCCAGCCCTGAATCCTTGGCCCCCCTTGTGGCCTCAGGAGTGCCCATTCCAGCACTGTGTCAATGGCAGGTCGTGGCTCCCCAGCAGTGTCAGCCCAGCCCCAGCAGTAAGGGAAGGGGTCACTCATTGCACCCGAGGAGGTGCAGCCTTATTGCTGGTGGTGTAGTGAGCATGGATTGAGTGCAAGTGGTCCTTCCTCCTCCCACTCAGGTGAGGTGTAATCAGGTAAAAATCACAGTGACCACTGGCCTCTGCAGTGAAGGCATCAGCAGTCTGTTTGCTCAAAGATCAGCAAGTCCCTCTAGTCCCTGAGCAACTCTTCATTCTATGGTCATTTGCTGCTATGGCAATAAGGGAAGACTTGGAGCAGCCCTTGAAAGGCAGGAAGAGTGCAGGTGCCTCTCATTTATTCCAGCCCTGCAAGAATTAAGAGACAGGAAGGCATAGCTTCACATCACTTAGCAAAAAAGGGCCCTCTGGTTATGGTGTCATCTGTGCTTTGCAGTACTATCAGAGAGGGAAGAATTGCATCATTTCTTCTGGCTGCCAGAATTTTGAGTTTACTTGGTTCTCACAGCAACCAAAAAAAAAGGGAAAAGGCAAAAAAACCCCAAACCAATGAGAACTTGATCTTGCTTTAATCCTTCAGGTCCTGGTGTCTCCAACACTGACTAGGGAAGTGCCCTCCTCCCTTCATGGAGGGAGATGGCTCCCGGTGGTAATGGTCTTGCTCAGCTGATGCATTGGGAGCCCAGAACCTCTGAGGTGAGGACAGACAGATGGCTTCCTCAGGCTTTAGGGTCCATCAATCCATTTGCAGTGAATTACAAGGTGCTAGCACTGGAATACCTGGACTCTGCAGATTTTCCCCCAGCAGTCTTGGCAGACTGAATAAAGTGGTGTCAAAGGGTGGCAGCCCAGGTACTCCAGGAAGCCAAGCTGTGTTCTTAGGCTGCCCCCAGAAAGAGTTAATGCACAGCCATGTTCCAGGTGTTTGAAGTGACCACAGTTGCAAAGGGGAGGAGAGGTCATTTTTGGGTGGGGAGAGCAGCCCTTTCTGTGAGCCAATGGCTAAATGATTCAGTCCCAACGCCCAGTTTTGGGGATTATTTCATGGGCAAGAATTCACAGGACTTTCCTCTCAAGGGGATTTGTCCTGGATGAAAACTAGGGACTGGACCCCCAAGCTCGTTGGTGTCTCCCTGTCTGTGCTGTAGAAGGTAAAGTGCTATGCTCCAGTTCCTTGCTTCTTTCAGGGACATAGTGGGGATTTCTTCCCTGGCTGCCTGCATTAAAAGCATCTATTGTGCCGGTGTCTGCAGCTCCCCTTTTCAAGAGAACCATGTTGCAGAGTGGTGTGAGGGCTCTGCTAGGATAGACTGTGCATTTGGGACACAACCCAGCTGTTGAACTGAGATACTTGGCTCATTTCCAGGCTCAGTTTTTTTGTGCAGCCTTGCTGTATGTTTCTTCAGCTGCCTTACTTCTGGTAGAAAGGAAACCCAGAAGGTGTTAGCCGCAGAAAAGCTGAAGTCTTGGTTTGTGACCCTGTTAGATCAGCCTCAATTGCTATAAATGGCCTAATGAGGCAGTGCTGGTAGAGCAACTGCAGCAGCACGTGGCATCTCTAGATGCAAACTTCACTGAAACAGTGAGAAATTTGTTCAGATAGCAAATTCTACCTGAACCAGGCAACACTATAACCCTTCCAGTTCAGTCTCTGCAGCAAGGAAGGGGAAGCTGTGTTGTGAGTATCTGCGAGTGTGGGGCTAAGTAACTACTATCAGTAAAGGGCCACTTTTCAATGAATTGCTTTTTAGTGGAGCAGAGAAATAGGACAGTATAGAAAGCATAAGGAGTCTGTGGCAGGATTACAAGGTAGTGTGCCAGTATCAGCAAGAATGGACTTAGTGTCTCAGGAGGTCTCTGCCTGCTCTGTACCCTGTCCCTAACCTGCAGGTGGAAAGCCCTGAGTCGTCAGCAGTTTGTAAGTAAGGCTTTTCCTGCCTGGTCTAGCTCGTGTTCTGGGTATACATGGTGGGATGTGTAAGTCACTTTTGTATCCATTTTTGAGTCTCAAAGGTAGCTGTTCCTCTGCTGTGCCTTGCTTGTTACTCTGCTTCAGGCAGGACTACAGGCCCTTTGCTTGGGCAGTGCTGCCTTCTGGATTTCCCTCTTGGCTGTATCAGTCTTGCTCCATTTCCTAAGCATTGCCTTTTCATCTAGGCTCTCTGGGCTGGCCTGTTCTCTTCTGACAGAGGCAGGTGTCTAACCTTTATCCTGCCACTGCCCAGTGCATCCTGATAACATTGGACAAGAACTATCTTTTTGGCATCTCATATTTGATTTACAGTGCTGCATTTCTGTCTATAGATTGGAGGAACATTCTGGATATGAACACACATAGTGGGCCAGCCCTTGTATTTGCAACTTGAGGTGTGCAAGTTGATAGCTGAGGGGAGGAAGGGGGTGACCTGGTCCTTCTGTCAGTGGAATATTGCAGTCAAGCAGTGACTACAACATGCTGCCAACTCTTGGCTGCTGGCTTTAGTGGGTTTTGCTCCTCCTCAGAGCAGCAGGTCCATGCTAGGCAATGGTGCAGCTAGCAAAGAGAAGTGCCTTTATCTTTCCCACTGTATTGTGCTCTCACTTATGTGTGGGGTTTCACTCCATCCTAGCACCAAATGCAGCCCTACTTGCTGCTGCTGCTGCTTTCCCCATAGGCAGTAGGTACAGTCTACAGCTTTCAGAAGTTTTGCTTTTGGGCTGCATCCCCAAATGGACAGATTCCTTGCTTGACACTAAGCCCAGGAAATTCACTTTGCACTGACAGCTCTCAGGATGGACTCATACCTGATCCAAGTGAATGGCCGTGGAGATCATGCTCCAATGCTAGATGTTCATCTCAAGAGCACTGGGAACACCATATCACCAGGGAAAGCAAGGGGCCGGAAGCCAAGATGGGCTGTCAGGGCTTCTGAAATGTCAAAGAAGACTTTCAATCCTGTCCGAGCCATCGTAGACAGCATGAAGGTGGAACCCAACCCAAAGAAAGCTATGATCTCCTTGTCCTTAGGTGAGCATAGTCCTGTGGCTGAAGCCTCCAGGCATTGGGGTCAACTGTGTGGCTGACAGACTGCAGGGCTCTGAAGCACAAAGTTTGTGCGAACACCAAGGGATAGGTCAGACAACCACACAGCTCTGTGCCTGGCACAGATCAGTGAGAACTTTACTATTTTTTCAATCTTTGAAAAGGAGACCCAACGGTCTTTGGAAACCTTCCCACAAATGATGAGGTCACACGGGCTGTGAAGGAGGTTTTGGACTCTGGACAGTACAACGGTTATGCTCCATCTGTTGGTAAGCTGACAAAGCTCATCCTGTGAGAGTTGGATGAAGGCATATGCCAGCTCCTACCCCACCCCCAGCAGGTGTACAGAGCCCACAGACATCTTTCCATTGGCATCCTACAGCTGTCCTCACCAACAGTCACTTGAGCACTCAAGTATGTGTATCCCCCAGACACAATAGAGTGCCCTTCCCTGCGTGGGCTGTTTGAGACCCAGAGCTCCTACAGAAGCTGTTTGCTGCCCCAGACATTGGAGCAGGCAGGGTATCAAGGACCCAGAAGGGCTTGGGACTGTGTGTCCCTGCCGCGAGTTATAGCCAAGCTCCTTTCTGATCTGCCTTAACCAGGATTCCCCTTGGCTCCCTGACTTCACTGACAACATGAGTCTTGTTTGCAGTTAGTGCCAAAAGTGTGCACAAAGCACAGATTATGCCTGCTTCACGGGACCCTCCATGTGGTGACAGTGAGGGCTGCCCCAGTGCCATCACTAAGCAGTGAAAGCCTTGTCATTGCACTTGGCTTCCTTCTGGCTCAGAAAACTCCCTGGCTACCCTCCACTCTACTCCTGTCAGTTCTGTCCCTAGGACATGCTGGGGCCAGAACCTGCTTCCCTCCCCAAGGTCTTGGCCATCCTGGCCCAGACTTAGGGCTGCATGGTGCTTGCCCTGAGGCAGGACAGTCTCTGCCACCCTGGGACACCACCAAATGGGCTTCCCCCAGCTGGGCAGCAGCTGTGAGCATTGTACTGGTAAGAAGAAAGAAACAGTACTGGTACAAAGAAGGAAACAATCTGTAAAAACCTCACTTCCATGTTTGACTCCTCTTTCCTCAGGCTACCAGTCCTGCCGGGAAGCTGTGGCTGCCTACTACAACTGCCCTGAGGCACCCCTGGAGGCTCAGGTACTGGTGCCCAGCCGAGGCGCTCACACTGCGGTGCAGACAGGGTGCTGCTGCCTGCAGACCATGGGGCATGGGGCCCTGCCCCAGCTCTCACTCCCTGCCCACCTGCAGGACTGAAGGCTAGCCAATGGCCTTGTCCCAAGGTGGCCTCCTGTTGCTCTCATCCCTGCCCTGATCCCTTCACCTCCACCCTCTTCAGGAGAAGGTTAGGCTTGCCAGCTGTTGAAGTTTTCCTGCTTTCAGTCAGGCTCTGGCACTGTTTTTTTGGCCAAGATGCTCTACCTGTCAGAATTAAGCCTGGTTGTTATGTCACTCCCACATGTCTGGAGCCCTTCAGAGTGGCTGTGATTCCCACTGACTTCTCTCTGCTCTTTGCAGGATGTCATCTTAACGAGTGGCTGCAGCCAGGCGATAGAGCTTGCCTTGGCAGTGCTGGCCAACCCAGGCCAGAACATCCTGGTGCCACGGCCTGGCTTCTCCCTCTACAAGACTCTGGCACTGTCTATGGGGATTGAAGTCAAACTCTACAACCTCTTGGTAAGTGGTGGCAGGCCTAGAAGAGGCAGTCCTGATATTTCTCCTCTAAGAAATACCCTGGCCCTGCCTGGGAAGTGGGTGAAGGTGATATGAATAACCCTGGGTGCCCTGACACACCTTACCTTGTGTGGCAAGTCCAGTTCCTCACCTGTTACTTTCCCTTTTCTTCCCTTCACTAGCCAGAGAAGGCCTGGGAAATTGATTTGGAGCACTTGGAGTCTTTGGTGGATGAGAAAACAGCTTGCCTCATTGTGAACAATCCATCGAACCCCTGTGGCTCTGTGTTCAGCAAGAGCCACCTTCAGGACATCCTGGCAGGTGAGCCTGCCTGTGTGTTTCTGGGGCATGGCTGCAGTCTAGTGTCTGTCCTCATTGCTCATGTCTCAATCACTGCAGCACCATGGCTTTGTTTCTCTCCTCATTACTCCACCTCAGGAATCAGGGTGTTCTCAGTGTGAGGGTGATGCCTTATCTGGGCAAGAACATGCAGAGCATGTATCTTCCTCAAAAGCTCAGTGTGACTTGGACTGCTAATTTCTCCACCCTGGCTTCACAGGGAGAGTGTTCGCAGGAGCCCTGTGCTTCCTCAGCCCTGTCCTGGCAGGGAGGGCTGTGCTGCTGTTGGAAATGATACAACTTTTAAAATTTTTTTATGTACGTTTAGTCAGGGGTTTGTTCACCTTTGCCCAGGGGAAGGAGAATTGAAGTTTCTCTTCAAAAGACTCTGTTTTTCCTGCAGTTTCCATGACACTGTCAGTCTCCACAGATTGGAGCAGAACTCAGCTCAGTCAGGGCAGGGATCCCCAGTGGTCAGGGTCTCTGAATGAACAGTCTGTAGGAGGAAAATAGGGACCCTCTGCCCTGGGAGACAGTTTCCCTCAGAGCCCCGCCAGGCCCTGCAGCAAATGGCAACTCTGTTCCCATGGAGGATGCAGGATGGTCAGGCTCAATGCCATCTCTCCCACAGTGGCATCAAGACAGTGTGTGCCCATCCTTGCTGACGAGATCTATGGAGACATGGTGAGTGTCAGTTGCAGTCCTTTGCACCCTCAATGCTGCCTGTCCTTTTTGATGCACCTAACCCTTGCCCATGGCAGTCAGATCTCTAGAGATAAGGGACAACTCCACTCCCCTGTGCCTGGGTCCATGTCTGGAGCTCGCAGTCATTTGGTGCACCGTCCTAGGGGTACCTCTCTTGTCCAGCTCCCTTCCTCTTCCCAAACAGCTTGCTTTTATGTGACTTCACTTACCATGTTCATACTTTGAAGCTGTGTGCTTTCACCGTCAATTTCCCATCACTTCCCTGCATCCCTTCCTGTTAAGCCTCATGCACACACCCACAGTTCTCACAATAAGAGGCAGGGACAGCCCTAACACAGTCTCCTATCACAGGTGTTTGCTGATTGCAAGTATGAACCCATTGCAACTCTCAGTACCAATGTGCCAATCTTGTCCTGTGGTGGCTTGGCAAAACGGTGGCTAGTCCCTGGCTGGCGGATGGGCTGGATCCTAATTCATGACAGGAGAGACATCTTTGGTAATGAGGTGAGAACCGCTGAGTGTTGCTGGCATGGCAACAGACTTGCAGAGTCTTCAGTATGTGGATCACCAGGTCTTTAACTGATACAGGCAGGTACTGCTTTTTTGTTCTCACATGGGTGTCACCCAATTGTGCTTACATGCTTTTCCGCACCTCTAGGCTCTTCATGTCTCCTCCTTACTCCAGCTGCTCCCAGACATGGCCTTCGACCCACATCTACACTGTAACACACTCCTTATCTCTGCTGCTCGTTAATATACGCCTTGTCCTTTTTCTGTGCTTCTAAATTCTCAAATAGTTCCAGTGTGCACTGAAAGTATTGCATGGCTTATCCAGCATGCGGAATCCATATGTGGTGTGTATGTGCTCTTACATGGTTTCTCTTAAAAGTAAGAACAAAGCACCTTTCAGTGCTGCCAGTACTTTATCTGGCTATTTTTCAGCTGTGTTACAAGGACAACCATCTACTGCAGTGACCTTTCCACCTAGAAGGCTCTCTGCAGAGGAAGAGGGAGAAGAGAGGACCAAATGAGTGAGCAGAAAAGCTAATGTTGATTGTCCTTACCTGGCTTTGAAAGTGTGGATTGTGGGCACAGACCTAAGGGAAATGCAAAGTGGTACTTGGAACAGCTCTGGCTTTATTTGTATTGTCTATATTCCAGCCTGGTTTGAGTCAGATTGGGAAGATCCAAAGGTTGTCTTTGTTGTCATTTCAATCCGCAACTGAGGAACAGAGAATGACACTGTAGTCTGCTAAACCTGACATATAGTTAAACAAATATTCTTTAGTACTCTGTATGCTCACTGAAGAGAGGGATGTGAACAGCTGTAGAAATACAGAAAATGGGCCTTGGAGCTGTTCTTTTCCTTTAGGAAAGCATCATCTAAGCAGTAAATGTCATGATGTTTTCTCAGATCAGGGATGGCCTTCTAAGACTGAGTCAAAGGATCCTAGGACCCTGTACAATTGTCCAAGGAGCACTGGAGCGTATCTTGCACCGAACACCACCTGAGTTCTACCACAACACCCTAAGCATCCTCAAGGTAAACAAGCTATAACAGATCAAGAAGGTTTGTTCACAGATTGTTTGGAGAGTCGTATCTCTAGCTCATCATTCTTCCCCACCCCGCTTCGAGGTGCAGTTCTGTCTTTGATTAGCATGGTCCAACAAATCAAATTCCAGGAGGAGACACTGTAAGTGGGGCAGACATACTGGCTGTGATAAGTTTCAGGCAGCCCAGCTCTGCAGCTGGACGTGCTGACCCGGGAGATGTAATGTCTGGCACTAACTTGCTGAGCTCAGCTCAGTAACACCTGCTGTACTCAAGGCCATGATCTCCATGCTGTTTGCATTTATTGTCCCTTTATTTGCAGTAGACAAACCTGTTTATAGTCCCAGTCCAGAGTTTGGCTTCTATTCGCTGAGCTGCTTCCTGGAATTTCTCCTGTTTTGAAATTTCTCCTTTTTGCTTTTCAGTCCAATGCTGACCTTTGTTATGCTGCCTTATCAGCTATCCCTGGCCTTCAGCCTGTCCGGCCTGCCGGAGCCATGTACCTCATGGTAAGTGGGAATCGCCAACACTCACGCTTGGTTTGGTTGTCAGTGCTAGTCAATGTTTCAGATTGGTACTTGCCACCAGGTCTACGTTACTGTGCATTTTCATATGGCCTTGTGTGGTAAATGCATCCTTTGCTCACTTTAGAAGGCCAGGATATGTTGTTCACTGCTCACAGAGCAGAGGCCGGTTCACTTCACCCACTTGTTCCTGCACAGAACTCCATGACTTTTACTTTGCAGGACAGTGTTGTTTTACCTGGATATGAAGCCGGCTGGCAATGGGAAGCCCCTACACTACAAGGCAGATTATCATACCTCTGTAGAAGACATAGCCTTCTTCATGATAACATGTCTGTATTCTGCCTATGGTGTTGCCTCTTTTTCTGCTTTTTCCCATGCCTATTTGTTTTAACTTTTTCTAATATGCTGAAATTTCCTTTTTCATCTCATCATCAAACTCAGTTGAGACATTATGACACTTTAACACATTTAATTTTTTTTTTTTTTTGTGTCATAGTGTCTCCAATTTTTTAATCCACTCTTTAAATATGTACCCAGAACTGGAGAATACTGCAGTATCAGTCTCACTCATGTTCTATTAGATAAATCCTTATCAGTTGACCCTGTTTCCAATTTTTACCCAGAGCTACACAGGTCATTCTGCTTATGCTTTTGTGTAGAGGCAAGCTCTAAGATTCTTTCACACCTATTGTATTTCTGCAGTAGCTGAACATTTATTTCAAATTAAATCATGTGGGGGTTTTTTTCTACTAGCTCTTTCAGAACTTCTGTATGCAAATTATCTCTCAAATTAACTGTTTAAGAATATTTTCATGAGATGTTTAAAATAATCTTTGACCCTGAGCAAGCTGGTCTAGTGGGGGGCAGCCCTGCCCATAGTGGAGGCATTGGAACTAAATGAGCTTTAAGGTCCCTTCAATCCAAACCATTCTAGGATTCTATAAAAAAATGGGCAGAATAGCAGTCTTTATGTGATAGATGGACAGCCACCTTCTTTCCAAATACAGAAAAGAAATATTTATTGAAGACTTTAGCCTTTTCATGTCATTTTACCAATTATATAATCCTACAAGGATTTATTTTGTTCCTGATATTCTAGACCTTGCTATATTTCTTTTTCTTTTAAACCAAAGCATTAGTTTGTCTTTTTCATACCATATGGATTTCTTGCCTGACAGAGTTATTAATGAATATTGAGTTCTCTACTAAGCTCTGTATCAATGTCTTATTTATTCCTTTTCACTTCTAATTGATTACTGTACCTTTGTCATCAGGTGGTTTTTATGAAGTTGTGCTTAACTGAAATTCCAGCTTTACGTGGTTAATGAAGGCTTTTTGAGAAGCTGAGTTTTCATTTATATGTTTCTGTCTTGCATTCCAGTCAGCCCAAATCACAAGCAAAAATGGAGGGCAGACAGTCACACTTAACTGGGCCATGTCCTTAGACAAGGACACTGTAGAGAGTTTTGGTGCCCTTGATTGCCACGTTATATTTCTCTGCTTCAGGTTGAGATTGAGATGGAGCATTTCCCGGAGTTTGAAAATGATGTGGAGTTCACTGAGCGACTCATCTCAGAGCAGTCTGTGTTCTGCTTGCCAGCCACGGTGAGCCTAACACTGAGAGCCCTAGGGAGGGACCAAAGCCTGGTAGGAGAAGCTGCATCCCTGGGTTTGCATCCCTGAGCTCTGAGGACAGGCTGGGAGTTGTGTGTGCAAGTGTCCATGGTCTAGAATAGTGCATCAGCTAATAGCTGGCTGTCAGCTCCAGATGCTATGTGTGGCAGTCTCTGCCTCATTAGAGCCCTCAGTCAGACTGCCAGGATCTTCCCAGCTCCAGTCTTGCTCAGTATTTCTCAAGCTGACAGAGGTGTATCCATGAACACCATGTACCCCCATACCTCCTTGCTGAAGGTGCTCCCTCAGAGGACTGCTCCCACCTATGTTCCTTTCTTTGGTCTGTTTCCAGTTCTCCATCCCTGTAAGCACAGGGAAAGCTGAGAACATCTGTGCCCTGCGTTCACTTCCAACACTGGATATGGACAGGGCCTTAAATATTCTCCAGCCCTCTCCTTTACTAACTCCGCTCAGCCCATTCCCTACATAGTCTGGCCCGCACAGTTCACGCAGAGTCCTCTGGCCTGTCACCCTCACAGCATCATGTCTACACAGACAGAGATGGGAGATCTGCTTGGAACAGAAAAATCAGTCTAAGGGAGCAAGAACCAAGACCTGCTGTCCTACAGTGACCATTTTCACTTGCTGACACAGCTCATGGCCCCAGGGCAGGGCTCTGAAACTGGCACTATCCCAGGTAATCTGCCAGCTTCATCTTTTCTCATTTCAGTGCTTTGAGTACCCAAACTTCTTCCGTGTGGTGATCACCGTGCCTGAGGAGATGATCTTGGAGGCCTGCAGTCGCATTCAGGAGTTCTGTGAGATGCACTACCAGGGTGCTGAGGGAGGCCAGGATCTGGAGTGTGACAAGTAGCCTCAGCTGGCCCCCTGCCTCTGTGAGGCTAGACCTTGTGTGAGGCAGCAGCTGAGCAGGCAAGGCTTCTTCCAGCCAGCCTCACATCCCCCTGCCTGCAAGCAGCCACTGTCCTGCTGCCTCACTTTTTGTGCTCCACAGACCCCTTAGCACTATGGGAAGAAGAAGCCACTTCTCTCTCCTCCTCCATTACAGCTTGCGCTTCCAGTCCCTCTGGTCTCTGTAGACTCAGTATCTGTGCCCTGTGTTGGTCTGTGCTGCCTGTGAACCAGCTGCAGGCGGGGGCAGAAGGCTGTTCCTGGGCCAGACCCTGTGGCAAAGGCCCTGTTGGCCTGTGGCTCCTATGCTGGCTACACTTCCCCTTGGGGTCAGGAGAAGCCCGCTGTCTTGGAGGATAAGAGCAAAGTACCCACCTCTCACTTACCTGTGTTCTCTTAGGAAGCCAGAGCTCTTTATACCAAGCCCTTTGTGTGATAAAGGGAGTAAGTTATTGTAACTTTTTTTATTAATAAAGATTCTGACATGTCAGTCCTGCACCGTACTCCTGTAGCGCCAGGTCTGGCTTGATCACTGTGTGGGTCACCCTTGCTCACCCCATGGTGTTGCAGTGCCCCAGGCCTGTCCCCGCCTGCCCAGGGCCATCCTGTGTGCCAGCAGGGACATGGTGAGAGTGCTTCAGACCCCGAAAGGAACCCACGCACCCTGAGGGCAGGATGGATGGGCCCTGCAAGCCTGGCACAGACTGAAGCCAGGCCCTCCTGCCCTGCTCATGCCAGCACCTCCCTGTGGCAGCCTGTCTATTCCCCAGAGAACGGTCCTGTCTGCACCTTCTCCTTGGCCCTCACAGCCTCCCCCACCGTTGGGACCCCAACAGAACAGTGCGTGCTGGTGCCCACTGCTGTGGGGAGGCCACTGTCCCTGGGACTGGAGCCAGCCCTGCTGGGTGCTGGTGCCTAAGTACTCAAGGCTAGGGCAGCCACACATTTCCTGCTGTGGTGGTGAATCATGGGGCGGCACCCCATGGCTCATACTATATGGGGTGATTGCGACACACCAGCGGTGCCAGGGTTATTGATTGCTCCGTAAAGTAATAAAGAACTGATGGCCTGGTGTGTCTTCATTGGGTGGAAATGGGAGGAGAAGATAATGCCCAGCAGAGCGCATGTTCTGCTGAGCTGCTCAGGAGCCATTTCTGGAACTGACAGAGGGGAAACTTGTGAAGTGCCTCATGTCACCACATTCAGCTTTGTTCACCTGTCCTCCTGCAGAACTGGGATCCACAGGTCAACCCTGCCTCCCCAATGGCAGGAAAAGTGAGCTAGCTCTAGATTACACCCTGCCAGACCTGCCAGGTTCTATAGACATCTCATTGTCTCTCCTTACCTTGCCCAGTACAAAATCTGGGTACCAGTAGTCCATTAGAGGGGAGATATCTATATGAGAAAGACAGCAGTGGAGGAAATGGTTTTTGACACATCATCTGAGTGTCCTTGCTACATCTTTTCCTTTCAAAGAAAGCAATCCAAGAAAAAAAGAGAGGGAAGCTGGGGCTATGTGTGAATGGTACACAGCTTCAGAGATTTCATGGCATTAGACCTTCTAATACAGCTGAATAACCTGAGCTGCTTAAGACAAAACATCAACAAATAACACATAGGCTGGTGTGTGAAGGGTCTGTTGGCCAGGAGACTTTTACAGCATGATGATGCTACATCGTTATGCCATCTTGAACCTACTACAGCTTTCAAGTTTCATTTGCTTCCTTGAACTCTTCTCCACATATCTTAGGTTCTGTGGCTTTAATCCCCATTACTAATGAACAGATCCTGGTTTTAGAGAAAACTGCTCCTTTGAGATCACTCTCCCTTCAGGAACCCTTTTTCTTTCAGAGTCCCCTCAGAGATGTCTGTTAACATGCAAATATTCTGCAATAATTAACACCATTCTGTTTCTTCTTGATCCAGCAGCATTTGACTGGTAAGGCTGAGAGAGCCAGAGACACAGGCATATATACACCTCATAAATCTCAGGATATTTAGGTTTCTCAAGGCCACATCCTTCATTGCCATCTTTTGCAAACATAACACTGCCTTTTGACCACACCTAGGTTTTCCCTGACGCAATAGCAAACTAATATTAAACCACAAATGTGCTGGTATCATTTTCCAGGTATTATACTCACAGATGCTTTGCGTCATAGTGTGGGTGTAGCCTAGAGCACTCTGCCAGCCATACAAACTAGCCTAAGCTGGACTTTGGAGGAACCTTGTGCCAAAGAAAACCCCTTCAGCACTGAGACCAAGGAAGAGGTCAAGACACAGGTCTGAAGCTGCTCTTCCAGATGCTCAGACAAGGTCCGCAGAGCTTCAGCAGAACTCCCTCAGTGCCCTTGTGACTGATTGTGGGAAAATCATCGAAAATTGGCATGGAGGATTTGTAAATACACTCAAGAGTCTTGCAGCTGAGGTCCAAAGCACATATAGAAAAACACATATATTATACTAATTGTTGTTTAGTCTTGTGTGTTTGATAAATAGTACATCTGTGTTTAGTTAACGTGAGGCAGGCTTAGAAGCACCCCATTGGAAATGCTTGACATTCCTACTCTGCTGTGGTAAAGATTAAATCTCAGTGGTAAACTATGCCTGTAATAATCCCTGATGTGTGTGTGAAAATGGCAGGTTTGGCGATCCTTGAGCATGGACCAGACTCCACAGCGCTGGCATCCCTGTTTGTGTGCCTCTGCCTGGGTACTTCTATGAAGATCCCCTGGTTGGTGAGGTAATGGAAATAAATTTACTCTGCATTTCATCTGTGGTTTTGTGGTTGTTCCTGTGGTTGTGCCTGTGCTGGGTCACACACTGATCCACAGCCATTCTCCCTGCCTTAGCTGAGGAGTGCCAGTGGTATACCCTGACACAGGCTTGCAGTGTGCTTCTGCTCTTTTCTGTGCTCTCTGGACTAGCCATATTTAGGATTAGGGTGACCTACCTCAGACCTGGGGACCTAAGCAAGGAGGTAACCTCATGCCTATGCTCTTCTCGGGTAAAGAAGGAACTTCTCATCTCATAGACAATGCAGGTGAAGTGTTCTTGTCCTCAGCTTCCAAAGGGCCTGCCAGCAGGGTTCAACCCACACCGGAAAAACAGTACTACAGGCAAGCTGGGACAAATCACCCCTGCCAGCAGTGAGGCCATCAGCTCCCCCAGGAACCTAATACAGCCCGGCTCCTGGCCCTGGCCTCACCCACTCCCTCTGCCAGTGGCCCTGGCTGCCTCCAGCAGGGCTGTAGACCAGAGAGGTCCCTGAGGGTCTTCCTGCCTTGGGGCCATGGCCTTTGGCTGCCAAGAGCCTGTCTGCACTGGCCTGCTCTCTATCAGCATGTAGCCGTGCTGTACACCAGCAGTGGGAAGATGGGGTTTTCACTGATCTGGACCCAGAACGGTTGCAGGGAAGAAGTCTGGGGACGATGGTTGAGACTGGTGAACCAGGGCCCAGGTTCCTGGGAACTCAGGTGAGGCTTGAGCATTGCATGGCAGTGGAACCCCAAGGGAAGGCGTCAGTGAAAAACTTTGTGCATGAGGCCTGGCATGTAACCTTATTCTCACAAGTTGTCCAGGTCTGTCAGAGGTCAAAGGAGCTGACATGCTCTGGTGGCATTACCCAAGACGCATGGCAAAGAAAGGCACGGATAGGTTTCCACAAGCATGAGAAGTGTCCAGGGAGAGACCATGGATGTAAGAGGAGGTGGCAGGAGTGGGCTGGGAGACACTACTTGAGGTGACTGGGAGGGATTTTGCACACCAGAATGTGAGAAGGTAGAGGAGCTCTGCAGGAGGAGGAAAGCTTAGCATGGTCAGAGTCATGCTATTGACAGGACAGCAATGCAAGACACATCCTCAGGAGGGTTCCAGTAGCTAGAAGGCACCTAAAAGCTAACTAGGCTTAACAACTGGTCAGAACAAGGCTGGGGTTTTATGCTCTACACTAGCCATGAGCCTGGGTCCCCAGCACTTGGAGAGCCTCCTGAGAGGTAGAAGCACTGGGATCTTCCTCACGGTTTGGCTGTCTGGCATGGGCTCTCACAGTGCTGGGAGCACAGGTCTATACCAGCCCTTTGCTTTGTCATGTATTGTCTTTGGTTTGCTTATTTGTCTTGGGTCGGTGTTCCCTGAAGCTTTGCCAAAGCAAAGAGCTGCTGTCAGTAGGTCTGAATTACTTATTTCCTGGATGCCTGACAAGCAGCTGGTGCTAACACACTGTCTTCTGCACTTCAGTGCATTGTATGGGCTATGCATGCTTCAGGTCTGCTGGTTGCTGTTGTTTCTCTCAACTCGAAATTAGCTGTTCTGCTCCAAGGTTCAGTTCCTCTGTTGATTTGATTTGAAGCCAGAAGCTGATCAGTGATATTAATGCAGGAGTTGAATCAATGCTTCTTTTCCTTACTATTTTTCTGTTTTCTGTAATGTATTGGTAAAGTGTTATGTGACGTCATTCTTTCATTCATATTTTCTCATTTTCTTATTCCCCCACCACTTGATATTAGAGTGCTGTATTACAACAAAGACAATATATGATACTGCAACTCCGTGAGGGTGAGAGGAAGGGGGTCAGCCACTATCCTTTCTCTTGTCTAATACAACTTTGGGTTCCTGTGTGCCAATTCAGACAAGTTTATTTATCTCAAACTGCTTTCAAATAAAAATATAACTTTAAAACTTATCTCAAACACAAGCAAAAAGCCACAGCAACTTGAGTGCAGGAGAACACCAGCCTGTCCTTGGAGAGGCCTCCATATTGGTCATCATATACTGATTTGTCTCATTTTCCTTGTTCTGGAAGGTGTATGGGGCAAGATCTGCTCTGACTCAGAAAGAATCTACTCTGACTAGAATTTAGCATAGGCATTGCACCTCTCCTCCTATGCATTCTGGAGCTTCCCTCACTGCTGCATTTCCTTTCTCTCCTCTATGAATGATGATTTCTAAAGCAACCAGAGCATCCCTATCAAAACAGGCTCTTTTCTGAAAGCAGAATTATAAAATGCAAAGACAAGCTTTATCTGAACTGATTATAAACAGCTTCTGTGTCTACTCACAAACATCACCCTCCATTGTTGTCACAGCCAACAGAAAGAAACAGGAACTTCCAGGGCATCGCTCACTGTCTTGTTTTGGACATTTACATGCAGAGAGGTGAATCTTGCACTCCACATCTCTGGCCTCAGACCGGAGAGCATGTAGGGAGGAAATGTGTTTCTTGTTCTCTTTCCTAGGCATCTGCTCTTGATGATGGAAGAAGACAGGGCATGGGCTTAGTCAAACCTTACAGTTGAACCGGTTTCACTAGGCAGCCCTAGGTATGTCTGGTTCTCTCATCAGCTATCAAAGACATGCCCTCAGGTAGGGAGTCTTTTCCAATGTAAACACTGAAGAGTTAAACTCTAGTCTGTAACACTGACATTACTCCTCAGCTTGCTCAGCCTACAGCCACCTGTTGCTGCTGCATTGGGTAGGTGTGATCTGTGTATGCATGCTGGGGGGCACAGTACATATTGCTTACTTCTTCAGGGTATAAGAAATAGAAAGTATGGTTGCATGGGCAATTCACAGAGCTCATGGTCTCTGAGTTCCCAAAAGGAGGGTAGAAAATAAAAAAGTGCCATTCTCTGGACCCACTGCAACAGGCCCATGTCTTTCCTGTGCTGAGGACCCTAGAACCAGATGCAGTATTCCAGGTGGGGTCTCACCAGAACAGAGTAGAGGGGAAGAATCTCCTCCCTCTTTCTGCTGCCTATGCCCCTGGTGACACAGCCAAGGACATGGTTGGTTTCTGGGCTGCCAGCACACATGGCTGGCTCATCAAGCTTCTTGTCCACCAACCCCCCCAAGTCCTTCTTCTTAGGGCTGATCTCAGTCCATTTTCCACACAGCCTATATTTGTGCTTGGGATTGCTTCAACCCTGTATGCTTCTGCTTTGCTTCACAAAGCTTTTGAGTCAGGCATACAGGGAGCATGATGTTTGTTGTTCAGGAGCCAGAGGTTTCCTCCTTCAAGTTTCACAATGTGCAGGTCTCAGGAAATACAGTGTGCCAGACCAGTTTGCCCTCCCAAGTCTCAAATTCAAGGAAGAGCACATTCTCCTCCTCTGTGGAACTGCTCGTGCCACAGAGGCTGCCTTCTGGAAAGCTCAGACAAATAGTTGGCATCTATACTAGTGAAAAAATCTGCTCAACCCTTTGACTAGAGGACTGCACAGTAGTATTCAGTGCTGTCGTGAAGCCTGCATATTGATGCCAAAGGATCAACATATCTTGGGCACACTATACACAGCTGGAACAGAAGTTTTGATACATCTCTGTTCATGCAACTGTTGGCCAGGGAGGAATAATGCTTCAAGAAGAGCCACTCAAGTGGTGTGGCCTTTACAAAGGTTTTCTAACACTTAATGATATAGATGATAATGATAGAGATGGTGTCAGTGCAGGGCATGGGAACACATAGCTGAAATCCAGATTGCATGGTTCTCCACGGGGCCCTACCTGGACCACTGCCAGCTTCTCACCTTGTTTCCCAGCCCAGGGTTACCTGGGCTTGACCATCTATGTTCGCAATGCAGCAAGTGAAAGGGAACACAACCTGCCCCATTTGGATTGTCCCTCCTGCTGGAAGGACCAGCCTTGCCCAGATTTTTTCTTCTGCTGTCTCCTATACTGCACTTGCCCTGAGACCAGCAGTGAGGTCCTTGGGGACAGGAGATACCATTAAGGGAAAGTCTATGTCTCTCCAGACTGTGTGACAGAATCTATAAGGTCTGGAGTAGGAGTGACCCAAAGCAACTGTCTCTGTGTGGAAGCATTTTTCTTGAGCGCAGCACTACCCTGTTTCACTGCCTTACCTGGCACAGCCCCATTGCAGCTCCAGTGCCCTTGTGAATCATTAACAGGCCAAGTCCAGCTGCTCCTTTCACAGCTTGTCCTTTCACACAATTTTCTTTCCCTGCCCCCAAATGTCTAATTCAAGCAAGGTACAGAGAGAGAAGTGAAAAAGATTTTATGTGAATCTGCATCTGCTGACAACATGACAAGCAGTCAGAGCAGTAGTAGGAAAATATGCCCTATGACTGCACTCACAGTGGGCAAGCTGGTCCTCCTTGCAACCAAGTTCTTGTTTGTCCTTTGCTCTGACACTCCACAAACACCTCTGTTCCTGCTTTTACAGACAGCAGTCTCTTTTGGGGTTTGCAACAGGAGTTAAAAGCATCTCTTGGTCTCCTTCATGAACTTTCCGGCCCCGCTCCTCTATTAGCAGTGCCTGGTTATTTGTGCCCCTGCAACGAACTGCCATTCCCATGCTTTGTGCTTAGGGCAGGGTGGAGTTTTCTAGTTCGAGGCTGGTCAAAGTAGGCGGGCAGTGTAGAGCAGTCAGTCTTAGAGCTGGGATGTACACAAAGGGGACAGGAAGGAGCAGGCACAGGTGTAGGTAGGAGCTGAGTACACGTGTATACGAGACCCCAGCATGAAGGCAGAGCGCCTGCATATGAACGCACAATTGTTCGTGTGACTGCCTGGAGGCGTGCGTACCACAGCAGTGAATGTGTGTGAGGGAAACCTTGCTTGAATCAGTTTCTGTTGGTGCTTCAAGAGGACTTGTTAAGGTGAGATTTTGAACCATTTCTTGGTACCTGGTATGGATGCTCTTGATGCCAGCAAATTGTGACTATTCCTTATGCAGACAGAAGCTGTGGGTCTGGCTTAGAGGGTAGTTCCTGCTCCTCCAGACTTTCTCAGTGGCCCTGCTCAGCTTTTCCCACTAGTGACACTCATGCCAGTTGCTCGTCTCTGAATTGGCAGAAGACTTCTGATTCTGCAGAAGCTGACTGGGTCAAATTGAAGCAGCATTTGAAAAAACTATGAGTAACTATCAGTGCCATCAAAGACAGTGCCTGGGGCTTCCCCGGCACCAGATCCTCTTTGCTATACTGCTGCCATTGCAGCAGTGGGGAATCTGTACAGGTCTGGAGAACCCCCCCAGACCAGCAGAGCACTCAACATTAGTTTGCACAGCACAAGGGGTTTTGCCCTGTAACTCTCACAGCTTCACCAGACATGCAGAGGTTCCACAAACCTGTAATCTGGGGACATGGCACCCAATGCTCAGAGTGTGTTTCATGGGTACATTTCCCTTGGGCTGCTTGCTGCTTTCTGTACTGCTTGCTCTTTGCCAGGATCAAGCTTTTCCAAGGTTCTTGTGTGTTTCCGGGAAAGCTTAAAACTCTGCTCATTTTTTTTGAGACCCTAGCTGCTCAGGCAGTGTTCTCATACCTTTGCTGTGGGAGACTCCAAGATGGTGGTACTGGATTATTGTATTTTTCAGTAGTATCTATACTGCATCCTTTGTGCCCTGAGATTCTTCCAGTTCTTTCTGTTCTTACCCAAATTCTGGCTCATTTCTCTGTTAGCACACAGTAACAGTGTACTCTTTTTGTTCTGCAGCTGAGATGGTCTCATCATTCTGGGCGGATCTTTACTTGGCAGCTCTAGGAGGGCTTCATATTTTCACTTTTGCAATATGAAATTAACTCAATCACCAGCGACTCTGGATGTTTGCTGTAGGGAAAATGTGGCTAAACTTGAGACCTTAGTTTAGAAACTAATCCCAGCTGCCATGATTGAGAGATACACTGGCAAAAAATAACGTTATGAAATTAGTATTTATTTCATATTAGGGAATGTATGATAGAACCTTGACTGCTCTTTGCTGCTTTATTCCACTTCATCAGGCACACAACTCATTTCAGTCCTTCTACCCTCTGTGGAACAGACTTGTCAGGGCAACAATTTTCACTATTTCTTGTATCTGAGTGAAGAAGCTGTTGAGACTGTGGCTTCATGTGAAGTCAGTTCTACCAAAAATAGTCACAGGGATGGTCTGCATACTCTGTGAAATGTCTAAAGCATCCAGCTATCCCACCCTGATTTGACTCAAGATAAAAGCACACTCTTGTTTCCTGAAAAATACCTGACTCCATTTTCATAGGCAATTCACATGCAGCTTTCAAAAGAAACAATTATTTCTTTTAAATCTACCTGGGTATCTTCATGCCATTGTTCATGTCTGCTCAAGAGTTTTTCTCAATTAATAGCTTCTGGTTATATTCCAGGAACTCTGTCAGGAGTTAGAATAACAATATTAATGGTGCCAGATGGAAGTGATATCATCAAAATTCATTTGGAAGGCAGGACTTTTGGTAAACACTGCTTGTATTCATTTGCAAGGAGGAAGCTGATATATGACTTACTATTACAACAGGCTTTGTTTGCATCTCTTCCGAGGGTTGGTCCAAATAGCAACCTGATTCAGCTCCTTGTCACACCTGAACCCTACATGCCATTTGTGTTACTAAAAAAATTAGTGGGCTTCTTGTCCACGAGACCAGAACCATGTGGTCCCTCACCAAATGCACAGCCTTATCCTTGCAAGATATTACTAAAGTAAAATTCATATTGTGGTAGCACTTATTGGCAACAACCAGGCTTACCCATCAGGCTGGGTATTGTCCTCACTCTGAGAAATTATAATTGCTGCCTTATAAAAACTAAGCTCAAAACAAATGCACAGCAGGTAGCTTAGATAAACAAGCCAATTTATGCATGTATGTTGGAGGCACAGGTTATTACTGTTCCTAGTTGGCTTGCAGCAGTGACTGTACCTGAAAATCTAAACCATCAGTACTAGAGGAATTGAAATCATGGGAGGAGGCACCCCTATGCAAATTAGTCTGAAAGCTTTGCTGCAGAGCGAAATTGAGGCAAGTCATAAGAAGGAGGTTAGGGAAACTTTAGGAACATTCATGATTACTGTGGACCCAGATGACATGGTAAGCATATAGTGGGGAAGCAGTGTCTGCACTGCAGCTGGCTGGATCACATTTTATATTTCTGCTGCTTGAGTAGGGGGCTGCTGCTCTCCATGGGCATGGCTGCCAGTCCCGTGCAATCCTGGACTGCACAAAAGCAACGTACGAAGCTGTAAGGACCGGGGCTCTGATGCTGCTCTGTCCAGGAGGATTTCCATCTTGCCCTGAAGGTCCTGCTTTCTCTGTCCTGTCTTGCTGTGGATTTCCCTGGAAAGACTGACCAGGACTAAGAACCAGTATAGTTTTTCAATTTTAGTTTGCCTTGGAAAATGCAAAGCATTTGCACTAGCAAGAGAGGTCTGTCTCCGCTGTGGCACGGCTAAACTGCCAGCCTGGCAGATGGTGATGGAGCTTTGGTGCCTGGGCTTTGGTGCTGCTCAAGGAGGCTGTCCTCAGGAGCAGCAATGCTGTGGACACCCGCCTATATTTGAGGCCCAGTCAGGCACCGCTGGGGACAAAAGGAGAGCGCACAAGACCGGAGCAGCTGGCAGAGCATGCTTTAATGTCCTTTAAAAAAATTAAATTAATCCTTTCTACCTGAGATCCCATCTCCAATGGTGTACTTCCTGCAGATTCCTGTGCCAGCTGGTATTCAGGCTATGAATTGCCCCCCTGGCGTTTTCATGCCATGTCCCCAATGGTATGAAAATTATTGGACATTTTCCAATAATTCAGTCATCCTCCAGAGGCAGAAGAGAGGTTTAGTGTATGAAACAAGGAGCCAGCTTTGGGCAGACCTTTGGATTTGACTAGCACATTCTACTGTAACTCTTCTCATAAAAGACTTACAGGGTGAGTGGGGTTGGGGGGAAGGGTAGCAGGAGACAGTCTTTGAAAAGGAGTTAGGCTAAAAAGGGGGTTAGTAGGGCAGGTAAGCAGTTAAGCCTGCCTATACAAAGATGGAAAAGATAAACCCTTGTGGGTCTTTTTGGCAAAATTGCGTGCAATGCTCCATCTGTGGAGGAGGTGTTGTGCTTGCATTTATTATAGTGCCAAGTTTCTTCCTTTGATATGTGAGTTTTTGCCTGTGCTGACAATAAATGTTTCCTGAAATTTCAAAAAGAATATAATCAAAACTAATGGAAACCTACATTGTATGTTTACAGCATTTTGGCACAAAAATAATTGTAAATTGTGGTCTGAGTAGGTGTTTAAAAATAACAATGTGGAACTGTTGAATTCTCCACAAAAAATGGGGGGTTTCATTTTTCTTCCATAAAAATTTCCAGGATCATATTTGCAGGGATTGTGTACATGAAGTACACATTTGTGTGTATGGACTTACTTCAGTGCACTCAACTAGCTCTTAAACTTTGATAAAAATGCAGACAAGCACTTCAATATCTTCTAAGACTACATTAGAATGGCTTACTAAGAGTATTTTTGTTACAGAAAAGCTTCAGCCCTGCAGTACTCATGTCCTTTGCAAAGACATGTCGTGCAGTGGTTGTCGCAGTGTCACTAGCGTCACACTAGTGTGGCAGCTTTCCAAAACCCTGTGCCTGCAGAGGGATGCACAGGAGCTTGATGCACAACATCCTGCCTTTTTCATCATCTTGTGATGCTGCACTTTCTTCTGTCTCTGCAGGTCCCTTGCAATCATGGTGAAGTCTAGAAGAGTGCAGGTGCTCCTGATTCTGGTAGTTCTGTCCTTCCTTCTGATCCACTTCCTACCCTGCAGCAACAATGCCCATGTGGAAGAAAAACCTTCCCCCATCCACATTCTCATTCTCTCCTCCTGGCGCTCAGGATCTTCCTTCACTGGACAAATCTTCAGCCAGCACCCCAGTGTCTTCTACCTGATGGAGCCTGCATGGCACGTGTGGGTTAAGATGTACCAGAACAGTGCCAAAGTGTTACACATGGCAGTACGGGACTTAGTCAGGTCGGTCTTTCTGTGTGACATGTCTGTGTTTGATGCTTACATGTCTAGCCAGAAGAAAAAGTCTGATTTATTTCAGTGGGAGACAAGCCGAGCCTTGTGTTCCCCACCTGCCTGTGACTCATTCAGTCGCAGTGACATAATCACTGCAGGCAATTGCAAAACAATCTGTGGCAAGTACCCATTCAGCAAGGTGGAGGAAGCTTGTAAAACCTATAGCCATGTTGCCATCAAGGAAGTTCGGTTCTTTGACCTGAAGGTTCTCTACCCTCTTCTCACTGATCCATCCCTGAACCTCAAAATCATTCACCTGGTACGTGATCCTCGGGCTGTGTTCAGGTCCCGAGAGAATACAATGGCAGACCTGAAACGCGACAGTAACATTGTTGTGGGGTCTCAGAGGACAAAGGGAGAAATGGGGCCCTACAACACAATGCAAGTAATCTGCAAAAGCCACGTTGAGATTTACAAGGCAGGAAGTCAGGCCATTCCCAGCTTCCTGAAAGACCGATACCTGCTGGTTCGCTATGAGGACATTGTCAGAGACCCGCTAGCAAGGGCTGCTCAGATGTACAGGTTTGCAGAACTTCATTTCACGCCAGAGCTTCAAAAGTGGGTGCACAACATCACTCATGGGAAGGGTCACGGAGCACAGGCCTTTGATATTGGGTCGAGAGATGCACTGAGAGTATCCCAGGCCTGGAGGAAGACGCTTCCCTTCCAGAAAATAGAAAAAGTGCAAAGCGTGTGCAAAGATGCGATGGACTTACTGGGCTACCGGCTCGTTCAGTCTGAAGAAGAGCAGAAAAATATGTCTCTCGATCTTTTATTTGCCCAGAACTCCTCTGAGTATCAAGTTCTGAAAGCAGAAAAGCTGGTCTCTACACCTGTTCTCCGAAGGCTGCAGAGTGCAGAACTGTTCACTAGAGCAAAAGAGGACAGAGGTGCAGGCATAGAAGTGTAAGAGTGCGTGCATGGACGTGCACGGATGCAAGGACATACAAGAACCCTGACTGCATTCATGAGAGCTCTGAGTAGCACAGGGTGACTCTCCAAGGCCACTGGAGACTCAGCCGCAATGGAGGCTAAAGCAATGCAAGTTTGTTTTCCAAATTAATTATGTTTAGGTTGCAGCATACAGAATGCCAAAGGAGTGGGACCAGATAGCAGAGCTCGAACTTTCCCCAGACCACAGCTGAAGACTAGGGAAACCACATGGAGCAATTGCACTGCAAAGGAAGAAGAAATATAAAAGGAAGCTGAATAAAGAGAACATTATTTGTTATGCTGCCACACAGGATATGTAGTGCCAGAAGAGACGGAAGGATGACCAGACATTTGGTTACTGGAACGATGTTGGTTTTTTTTTTTTTTTTTTTGAATGGTTGCATTTTCAAGTCCAGTTTTCCTTTTGCTTCATTCCCGTGCTTCGGTATCCAGCCTCAGTGGCAGAGTTGGGGAATGTTTGAGTTCACTTACTATACAATGGGAAAATGGAATAAACCAGCTATTGTTGAAAATAAAAACTGCTGGGTTTGCACGTGGGGAACTATTTCTGGAATTATGTGAATCCATTTATTTTTTAGCTGAAATAATTCTGTCTTCTAGCTTTCAAACCCAAGAACAGGTGCTTCCCTGGGAATTCTCACAGTCCACGTGTGACAGAAGAATTCATGCTAAGGTTGAGATCCTGAGGACACGGTAAGGACATAGATTCCATTGGCATAAATACTGGAACTGGAGAGAACGGTTTATGGGAGTGGACTGAAGAAGCCAAGAGAAGAAGAGGAACTTATCCTATTGAACTCTTACTTTGAGTTCTAGAGCAGTTTTGTTGAACAAGACCACTGAACTGCAAAACTATGGTGCTGCTGGGATGTATACACACCCAAGCTAAAATGGGAATTTTTGGCTGCAGGAGGTGACAGGTTTCCTGTTCAAGAACCTGGTAATCACCAGTACCTGGGTTTCAAATCAAGCTGGTAAAATTTCTATTTAAAAAAAAATATTACTACTTTATCTGCTATGTTGTCTTGCACTCTCTCATAAAGTGCTTATCTGGCACAAATCTCAAATAACTGTTCAAAGTCTGAACAGCATGAATATACCAAGTAATTCTCACTTTTTCAGCAGGAATTACCTGTCCAGTGAAACACTGCATAGTGCTGTTTTAGCATTTATTTGGTTACAGTGGTTAACTCGAAGAATCAGTTGGTGTTCTAGTGGTTTTCTGAAAAGCAGTCTCATCGTATCAAGTTGTTATTTATTTTCAATATAATTTTAATTTGGTGTAAAATCAGTAATTTCCTGAGTTCCACAGTGCAATAAGCAAAAACCCCAAAATGTTAACTCTTCAGAAAAAACAAACCCCCAACTTCGCTTTTACCAGCCCATTTTATTTCACCAAAAGAATGAATTCCAGATTTTTAGGACTCACTTCAAATAATATTAAAGTAAGCAACCAGAGTACAACTTCACGCTAAAAGTACCGAGGTTTTCAGATTGTGACTGTATACTACCAATGGTGTTCTCTCTCAAACACAACTTAGGTGATAGAAAGAATAATCAGAGTTTAGGTTTCTTAAGTTGTATCTCCTACTCCAACTATTGCATGTGGCCCTGAAAGCTGGCGTACCTTCTCCAACTAGAATATGTGGCCTGGTACAAGTGTTACTTTGATTGAACTAAAGCAGCTGCACCTCTTAGATCTGTAGAGATGCAAAATAGGCCTTTCAATTAAAAAAATCATTTTAAAGCATTTCTGAAACTTCAGCATGTTGATCAAATTTTCCACTGCATTTCTGAAATGACTGTAAGGTTCGTGCAACAGTCCTAGATCAGTCATGCCCTCTTGCTAACTCTTCCTAAATGTTATCCGCTTTGCTACATTTTCAGCTCCAAATTTTGCTACCAGTTTATTTCTGACATGTTCATCGTCCTTTTGCAATTCTAAATCATCCTCTCTGGTCCATACAGGACACCCATCCAAGCGCTGTCCTGTCTGCAGAAAGTATGAAGTAGCCTCCACATCACCACTGTTTTTCAGAAAGGCCTGTGTAACTGTGAACAGGTCCACAGTGAACTTCTCCATGAAGTGCTGCATAGTTTTTACTATTTCTCCCACCACACTGGAAGAAGAACAAGTGCTTGTTGGTCTTTCTTGCCTTTGTAAATGAACGTCAGGGAAAGCAGAGTCCTCTGGTCCAGTTTTCAGATCAGATGCTTTTTCTCCTGGGGACCTTCCCACTCCATCTCGTGTAGAAAGTTCTTCTGTAATGTCCGAAGAGTCACTTTCTGACTATCAGTAAGAGAAGTGGAGTCACCAATTAGACATGGTATTTTCTGGCAAGTGTGTTTTATCACTGCTACCAACCACCTTCCACTCTGACTGTACAGTATATAAAAACCTCAGAAACTACTAGGCATAGTAAAATTCAGTGACTGAAATAAAGCCCTGTCTGTTAATAAGGCCGTACATGATCACAGAAAAGAGCTGTAAGGAAGAATTTGGACAAACTAAGCATAAAAGGCAAAAGCAAGTGTTGATGCAACTGCAGGAACATTTTTTGCCAGAGGTAAAAGGACGACTTCCATTTGCCAATACAGCTTTTAACGTGACAACTCCATCATGTAAACCTCCTCATGTTAACTCAGGCAGGGAATCAAGCTAAGAAAAAATGTGCCAAAGAGGCACCACTCATCACAAGCCACGTAGCTGACAACTCACAGGAAGCTCCCGTTTAGCCATAACAGAAGGGAAGTCGCGTGCAAACTCATTTCATTTGTGAATCACGAGTTTCTGCTGTGGCGTCCGTGACACCGGGGAAGGCCTGCCCCGAGCCGCTCGCGCGCAGTGGCAACACTGATACTCATCAGGCTGGCCCCGGCCGCTCACCTCCGTGCTTTCGAACTCCCGATTAGCTGCTGCGAACAGACCCCTGATCTGCGTGGGATCTTCCGTCTGCGGAGGCTCTGCGGAAACACGTGGTCATCGTCTGCTGGGCCTCAGAGGGGCCCAGGCCCACGCTCATCCCCGCCACCACCCTCCTCGCAACCCTCTCCCGCCGCTGTGCCCCCCCGCTCACCCCAGAGCCGCGGCCGCAGGTGCCGCAGGAAGCGGTCACGCATGGCCTGCCAGCTGTGCCGCGTCAGGCCGCTCCGCTCCAGCTCTATCCACAGCGCCCGGCCGCTCACCCGCACCGTGCTCTGGCCGTGCACCGCCTGCAGCAGCGCCGCATCCTCCGCCTCCGTGAAGGCCAGGCGGCCGTTCGCGGCGGCGGCAGGCGGCGCGGCGGGCAGCAGGAAGGGCTCCAGCGGCAGCCGCTGGTTGCGCTCCACACACGCCGTCACGTACTCAGTTGAGACGGCCCCGTCGGGAGCCGCCTCGCCGGGCTGCACCAGGAGCACGGCCCCTGGCTCCTGCACCCGGCACAGCCGCCCGCCGCCCGCCAGTACCAGCGGCGCCACGCGCAGTTTGGCCAGGCTGGGCCGCAGGTAGAACCGCATAGGGCGCCCATCATCCCACAGGAACAGCGACCGAGACCGCGCCACCCCTGCCTGGCCGCCCGCCATCACCACCCCAGCCCCGCCCGCCGCCATCGCCCCGTGCGCAGGCCCGGAAGGCCGGAAGGGCTGTGGCAGCAGCGGGGAGATGGCGGCAGCAGCGGTGCGCGAGTGCGAGACGTCGGAGACCGAGTCGCACCTCAGCAAAAAGTGAGGGTGGGGGGGTGGACAAGCGGGGCCGGGCCGGGGAGGTGAAGTGTGTCCGGCTGATCCGGTGCGTGTCTCCGCCAAGGCACCCGTCGGAGCGCCATGCTGAGCCCCGGCGCTGCGCGGCTCCGCAGCTGGGCCTGGAGGGCTGCGCCCGCGCTCCGATGGCAGCAGGCGCTTCATGACCAAAGCAGGTCGGTGCTCTGCGTCTGCCTCGGCCCGCTTCTTTACTTATGGAGCCGTGGACGGCGGGGTCAGGAGCGCGGCAGGAGCCTGAGGGCTGCGAGGGAATAGGCCGGAGCGCGAAGGTGGCTTCGGGAACCCTACGTTATTTCGCGGGGAGTTTGCCTTGTTTTACTTACACGCTGTGTAGGGCTGCTAGGCTCTTACGGGTAAAACGGAGTGCGGAAAGTCTTCGAGTATGTAGGCACGTAGGTCTGTCTAAACTGTTTAGTTTCACTTTCACTTTCTCCGGGCGTTTGTGTCGTAGGGGATGAGCTGAAGGAGTTCAAAGTAGAAAATGTTTAAACGTGCTTAAGAATTATTTTGGCTATTGGGCCGAGTAAGAGAAGTGACAGGGTTATTTGTACAGTTAGATTTTTGGCAGATTCCTGCCAGTTGTTTTTCCGTAGAAGTATAAGAGTACTTGCTGCATCTGGTTTCTTTCTCCTTTGCAGCGAGCTGAAGAGACGTTTAAAGGCTGAGAGAAAAACAGCTGAAAAAGAGGCAAAGCAGAAGGAGCAAAGTGAAAAGCATTCAAATAAGCCTTCCGTGACTTCTGAGAACAATGTTGGTGCTGATGAGGAAAGCTTGGATCCAAATGTGAGCATCTGGTCCCATGCTTATTAGATGTTCTGTGAATAAATCTTACTGACTTGCATTTGATTTTTTTAATGCATGGGTAATTAAATTACTAAAAGGGGAGGGACACTATTCCTACATAAGGGCAGCTGCATTTTAATATACAGCCTGTAACATATTTTCAGATTCTAATAAAATAATTTGATAATGTTTTTTTCTCGTGACAGCAATACTACAAGATCCGTAGCCATGCAGTTCAACAGCTGAAGGGCACCAATGAAGATCCATATCCCCACAAGTTCCACGTCGACTTATCTCTCTCGGATTTTATAGACAAGTACAGTCACCTGCAGCCAGGAGATCACCTGACAGACATTACAGTGAGAGTGGCAGGTAAAGGCTTATGCGGGATACAGAAGAATGTAAAGTCTTAGCTGCTTTTATTGATGGGTTGGCCTTTTTTTGAGTTTTGCTGATCTCTGTTACTCAGTCATGAAGCCTGTAGCAGTGTTAAACTATTTGGGACATATCCTTCAGACTGAGTGAACCTGTGCAACATCCCTTGCAAATACAAGATCAGATTGTAATATGGGCTCCAGAACCCAAAGTTCATATGGTCTTTTCTGCACTGGTTTTAATTTTGAGACTTAACTGCTTCTCTTTCACAGTTAGTGAACAGTTCAGAGGTGATGATTCTTTGTCTTAAGTGATAATACTGTGGTTTTTGCCTCTGTATCCTTTCTGCTAGGGACTCTTTTCCTGATGTTTAGCATACTTTGATATTTAGGTCGAATCCATGCAAAGCGTGCTGCTGGAGGGAAACTGATTTTCTATGATCTTCGTGGTGAAGGAGTCAAGTTGCAGGTCATGGCAAATTCCAGGTAAGTAGAGGTATTCCCTGTAGAATTCTAAACTGCACTGCATTGTGGGGCCTAGATACCTGTATTTGAGTATTCTATTTCATCTATGGGTTTGCTTAGGCAGCTAGGTAATGTTTTGCTTTGGATGTTGTGCTTCGCTTCCCTGTTAAAATAATTCTTTTTTTTTTTTTTAATGGATTGTGTCTTGCAAGACACTTGAAGGCAGTTTGGAATATTGAATTTTAAACAAATATGCTTACATTTCTTTTGTAATTACAGCGCCTACAAGTCCGAGGAAGAGTATTTCTGTGTTAACAACAAGCTTCGTCGTGGGGACATTATTGGTGTAGAAGGGAATCCTGGGAAAACAAAGAAAGGGGAACTGAGTATTATTCCTTATGAAATGACTCTCTTGTCCCCATGCCTGCATATGTTGCCTCATCTTCATTTTGGCCTCAAAGATAAGGTACATGTCTTGGAGGCAGCTTCACAGACTATAGAATGTCTTGAGTTGGAAGGGACCTTAAAGATAATTTTGTTCCAACACCCCTGCCATGGGCTGGAATGCTGCAGATATCTGTGGCCACTCAGGTCTGAGTGGATGACCTTTGATACCTGCTGATGTTATCAGTCATGAAAGGAATATTAGTTTTGTTTTGGTATTTTTTCCTTTGGTGTGACTTTTTATCTAGCTAGTTCTAAAGATATCTGTTCTTTTCAGGAAACTAGGTATCGTCAGAGATACTTGGATTTAATTCTTAATGATTATGTGAGGCAGAAATTTATAACCCGTGCAAAGATCATCACTTACCTTCGTAGTTTTCTAGATGAGTTGGGCTTTCTTGAGGTAAGGCTTCAGTGTTTATTTCTCTCTGTATATTGAATGTGTTTACAACTTCTCAGCTTCAAGGATGCTTTATATTCAAGCTTAGGTGCAAAGTACTTACGTAACTGACAATAATTACATCACCATGATGTGTTTTATCAGTTTAATGTAAAGGGAGCAGTTCATTTCCTCTCTTTTTAAAGTTAAGATCATTCATTAGTTGGTGAGGTTATGGCTTGGGAACCTTTTGTCAAAGTAATACTCCAAAGTACTGCTGTCCTTTCCATATTTCAGTAAATTAAGGTGGAAACAACATCTTTGAGATGGTGTTTTGCCTCTGGAGATAAAAGCCAGCCTCACTTCCTGTAGGTAAAATTGGATTGTGCTGACCCAGGTGCAGGAGATTGCACTTGGCCTTGCTGAATTTCGTTTTTTGCAGTGTAGAGAGAGGATTTTGTGATAATGCTACAGTGCTGTTCCTGGCTTTAATAACATGAACCCAGCAGGTTCACACTTGTAGTAAATATGAATGACTCTTGATAGCAACAGATAAATTAAGTACTTTGTTATTACTGACTGCATGAAAAAAGTGCACTTTAGTTCAGAATTGTTTTCATATACTGGAGTGTTGAACAATAAGTGAAATACAGATTTTTTTATAAAAACTAGCTGTGGTTTGTTTGCTTGATCTACGCAGTTCTGTTTTGGAAACAGATTTGATGAAACGGCAATTTTTTTTGTTGTTACAGATTGAAACTCCTATGATGAATGTAATTCCAGGTGGAGCAGTGGCAAAACCATTTATAACATATCACAATGAACTGGATATGAATTTATATATGAGAGTTGCTCCAGAACTTTACCATAAGGTAAAACGCAAGCCTCTCATAGCTGAGCCTATATTCTTGAAACTTTTAAAAAAACCAAATGTAGCTAAAACGAAGATTATTCTTGAAGAAAGGTGGACTTGTCTCATGAATGAGGTTTGAAAGGTTGTGTTGCAGTTGCATGTGTTTGGGATCTCTTAAGTTCTTTTGAGAAAGTGTATTTACTAGAATTTCATTTTGTTTAGATGTTGGTGGTTGGTGGTCTGGACAGAGTATATGAAATTGGGCGTCAGTTCCGGAATGAAGGAATTGATTTGACTCACAACCCTGAGTTCACAACTTGTGAATTCTATATGGCTTATGCAGACTACCATGACTTAATGGAAATTACAGAGAAGTTGCTTTCAGGTGACGTATGCAGTATTAATAAAAAAAAGAGTAAGAATCTGTGGAAGAATTTCTTATGATGTGGCATATTCGTCTTCTAAACTTCAGGTTCCTTTTGTAGGGATGGTGAAACATATTACTGGGAGTTACAAGATCACTTACCATCCAGATGGTCAAGATGGACAGGCCTATGAGATAGATTTTACTCCTCCCTTCCGGCGAATTAGCATGGTGTATGATCTGGAAAAGGTCCTAGGAGTGAAATTTCCACCAACTAAGTGTTTTGAAACTGAAGGTTAGGTGCTGAATATGAATGTCCTATAATTCTTCCTTAACAGAAAGCGGGCGAAAGGTCACAAGTTCTCAGGCTGCAGTCTGTTACCTGCTTTTGTTTGAAATAGTATTAACTCATGGGATTACTTTCCTCTAGTTTTGTTGGTTTACCCAAATCCAGAAAGAAGCCTTCATGCCTTGCCATCTTTGGCAGGATCTGACTCTTTTGCCTCTTCCTTTGTTGAGTATATGTGAAAGGATATACTCAAGAGGCGTGACGTGGAGAGTTCTTGATCTGTTAAAGAGAGCCAACTTTTTACTTCTTACTTATTCTCTTTGGTGCAATAGAGTTTCCACGCCTGCAATCATAGCTTGGGTGTATGATTATTTGGGGCTTTCTTCAAAATGTACGTATGTGCTATTTTATTCCTGGAATTGAGAGACATAAGAAAACAAGTTCATATACTTTATAGGGATTTTGGATTTTTTTCCACCCAGTTCCCTCCTCTGTCCCTCCACCCCACAAATAATAATGTCCAGCAGTTATGTAGTGTTGTGCTTAACTGTTGTCAAATTTCTGAAGTTTAAAATAACTCTTACTGTAAATGATTAAAACCAAATACTATTTTTGTAGATTGAGATTTAAGCTGATGTTTTCCATGATGGTCTACCATTGAGATCTTACAAATCACTCTAACACACATTGAAGGATCTAGTAAGAACAAAAAATCGTTGCTGGGGTGACTGTTCTAATTTTTGTCTGCAATTTCAGAAACTCGCAGGTTCTTTGATAACCTTTGTGTAGAGCGAAATGTTGAATGTCCACCTCCCAGGACAACAGCCAGGCTTCTTGACAAAGTAAGTAAAGGTGCTATTTTTATAATCCTAATGTCTTTGAGGATTTATCTTTATCAACAGAAGTCTCTTCAATGAAGAAGTTTAGCTGCACCTGGGAAAACATGCTGAAATGCACTTCAGCTGTTGCTGTATTACAGTGAGAAAACTTGCTGTGTCAAAATCTTTTGTGTTGTCTATGCCAAAATGTAGTTTCCTTATGTTTGCTTAACTTGAGTACTAGAGGACCTTAGTTGGATAACTGGTCACTCGTGGTTGAAACAGATTTGCTTTATCTTATGTCAGTTTTGCCTGTGAGATGTGTGCATCTGTATGTACCTGACCAAAAGGGTAGGCTTCCCATATAGTTCTATCAGTTGTATTCCTTTGTACCCAAATATTGTCTGGTAGGTGTTCTTCTGGTGCTTTTCCTATTGGCCCTTGCTGTAATGTGAAAATTGAATTATTACACAGTTTTTGCTATGTCATTTTTCTTACCTGACTAGGACACACAGTGTCTGTTGATGAACACATTACCATGATCAGAAATACTTGGGAAACTCTTCAGATTTTCGGTAGTTGAGAGAGGAAACTAGGATGTTTGGTGAAGGCAATGCTAGGAAAGTGCGTAATTGTACACTGCATAATTGTTTCGCTTTTCTTCTCCCAGTTAGGTGGTGAATTTCTGGAAGACCCTTGTATCAACCCTACGTTGTTTGGCTTTTGTTTTCCCAGTTAGTTGGTGAATTCCTGGAAGTCCCTTATATCAACCCTACATTGTTTCACTTTTGTTTTCCCAGTTAGTTGGTGAATTCCTGGAAGTCACTTGTATCAACCCTACATTCATCTGTGATCACCCACAGGTCATGAGTCCTCTTGCCAAATGGTAAGAGTATGACACACGGTCAGTGTGTAACTCAAATCTTCTACTCCTACTTCATTAAAAAAAAAAAAAAAGTTGCACATGTGAAAAAAAAGATTTTGATGTTGCATGAATTCTTACACAAACCAAGATAGACATTGGTTCTTGAGCTGTGAAACCCATCATCCAGGGAAGAGGTGTGTCAAAGCTTAGTACTTTGAAGTTTTGACAGCTGTTAGTGCTAAGTGTCAGCAATGCCCCTAAGTGATGGATGTGCTGTTTGCTTCTATATGTATGTTTATTTCAAGATATGGCTGTTTTGTCTTCTTCACACAGGCATCGCTCTCTTCCGGGACTAACAGAACGCTTTGAACTCTTTGTAATGAAAAAGGAAGTGTGCAATGCATACACAGAACTTAATGATCCTTTCCGACAGCGGCAGCTTTTTGAGGATCAGGCCAAGGTATGGTGTCTTGCTGATAGGGAATATGATACAAGCATGTAAGCAAAGAGTATTTCCTATGTGTGTTCCAAATCTGTCATTAGTACCTACTGCTGAAAAGAGTTGTTGCTACTTTTGAGCAAGTATTTCTCACTCAAGTGAAAGTGTCATTAAAATGCAATTCCTTTTAAAGGAACCTGGCTCTCTAAGGTAAACAAGTTCAAGCACTGCTAGGTTTTTTAGTGCAACTTTGTGTTGGAATATCTTCCCTTTCATTCCACCTGAAGTACTAATCTGAAAAAACACAAATGTGCAGAGAGTTTTCTGTGTCTTGCCCAGGTTGAAGGTTATTTTTCGCCAGTTAAGTATTTATGTAGTCACACAGCATTATACTTCCAGGTTCTAGAACAAATTTTCATGTCCGGTAAGAGTTTGAATGCTATGTAAGAAGTAGCTTATTTTCCTGAACAGAGTTACTAATGTTTTAAGCTGACTCACAGGATTGAACTGCAGATTGGAAACTATTAGGCTTGCAAATGTATAATACTAGGTTTTCCTACGTAAGCCTTGGAAAGGAGTGACTGAAACTCATTTTGTTATTAATTTGGTATACACATCGATGAATGCATGCTTGGCCACACATGATTGAGGTCAAATGATGCGGTCTACAGAAACAGAGTTCCTGTTCTTCTAATGGCTTCACAGTGCCTGAGAGGTTTAAACAATTGTCAAAGCCAGGAAAATACATTTATGTTAACTAACTAGCTTGATAGTAAATTTCAAAATGTTCTGTCAGAATGAACAATATTACAGATGTCTTCCATTTTTGGTTTGTTGTATATATGCTTGCTGCAGTTCTCTCATGATTAAAGCCAGACTTCGCAGACATATGATTATATGTATTGAATGAAAATGAGCCTCAAAATTTAATGTTAAAGTGGAGACTGAGATGAAAAATGGCAGTTTGCACTTCAGGCAGAAAATTTTGCCATAACAGTCTTTGCAAAGTCTTCCTTGAAACTGTGAGCAAAAGTGTTTGCTGGTGTTTTGACACTTACTTTTGGCATTTTCTAAATTTGAGATGGTTTGGCTAATCTGCATTTTTATCATTATGACTTTTGTCACGTGCAGACTGTCAGGGTCAAATGCATTAGTTACCATCTCTTTGGAGGGTTTTTTAATCTTTCTATTTGAGAGGAAGAAAGCAGTCCCTAAACTTTGTTTCATGGAGCAGCTACTGATGATTCATGCAATTATGCTTCTTTGCTGTTTCTGCAAACATTGAAAGGGGGGTTGCTAGCAATAAAGAACCTGAGAAGCCTTTGAAAGCAATTCATTCTACTGTCATGTGCTGCCGCATGGCTCTGAAAGATGGCTTTTACTGAAGTGAAGAGCCTGCGCCTTTGCCAAGAAAGGAAACTTACAGGTCAGAAAGGAGTTGAATCTAGAGCTATTTTGGGAGCACCTGTACAAGGGACCTCCACAGTTCCTTGAGTGCTGAGGTTCCTTCATCTGTTACTGATTTGCAGGGCTGTGTAGGGCTTTGGTTTCATCAGTTACGTGGCTGCTACAAATAGCAGTATTCCTCCCTTTTGGTAGGGGTTAGCAGGACTGGTCTAGCTCTGTAAAACTCCCGTTTTACTATTAATGTTCTAATTTAGGCAAAAGCTGCAGGTGATGATGAAGCCATGTTTATTGATGAAAACTTCTGCACTGCACTGGAGTATGGTCTTCCTCCTACAGCTGGCTGGGGCATGGGAATTGACCGCTTGACCATGTTCCTTACAGATTCCAATAATATCAAGGTAAGCATTAGCAGTGGCAGTGCCTGCCTACTGCTGGCTTTGTCAGGGAACAGGGAATGGGATTCTGCAAAGCTGGGTATCTCTTCGATGAAACCAGTAGACAGACAATCTAGCTGTGCGAGATTCTTGAAGACGCAGAATCCCACCTCGGAAAAGCTCCATTGCGGATTTGCTCAGCTCTCGGGTGAGGCTGGGCCGCGGAGCCAGCGTCAAGACAACTCTCGCGAGACCGGCGCACGGGATGTGGCGGCGCCGCGGCCGCTGACGTTTCTCGCTGTTCGCAGGAGGTGCTGCTCTTCCCCGCCATGAAACCGGAGGACAGCAAGAAGGAGGCGCAGTCCGCCGAGGGCACCTCCGTGTGAGGCTCCAGACTGCAGCGGGCACCTCCGTGTGAGCTTCGGGGTGGCGCAGACCGTCAATAAAGGCAGCTCTGTGCACTCGTCTCTGTGTCTTTCTGCACTTGCGCGGGAACCGGCTCTCGCCGCGGAAGCCGCGCTCAGGAAGCAGCTGCGCGTGCGCGGGCATTAGGGCGCTCTGCGGGCCGCGCGGCCCCGGAGCCTTGGCTGCCGCCGTCCGTCCCGGCGAGGAGCGGCGGCGCCGTTGGCCCGACGGGTAGGGGGGAGCCTGCAGGGGCTGCGCCCGGGGTGGCGGGAAGTGCGCCTGAGCGCGGCGCCAGCGCACTCGAAGCGTTGGTTGCTCCTGTCGCTCGGCAAGATGGAGGCCTCGAAAGGCGGCGGGTGGTGTCAGGCGCCGCAGGTGTGCTTCAGAGACCTCACCGGGGCCGCGGCGTGACGCACACGGTTGCTGCTGCAAAGTGGGAGCCTTGGGAACGTAGCATTCCCACCTGCAGCTCCACTTAAGGGGTCTAGCATGGGTTTTTTCTTTCTACTAATTCCGAAAAAGTTATTTGCTATATGTAATCTTGAAAGGGATGATGTAGTTAGCCCTTGGATATTGGAGTCTGGTGCAGGAAAGTGCCATGCAGAACAAGAGGGTAGGGTTTGAAGAGATGGGAGTTACTCAAGTGTTGTGATGGAACCCAATTCTGTGTAGAACCTGCATTTGCATCAGGAACCATGTGGTCAGCTGATGAAATCGCTGGGCTATGTTACCTGCATTATAGAACCAGACTTCCTAAGCAGGGGAAACCAGATCCAAACAGGGAATGGACTTCACTGGCAGCTGTTGTCAAAGTGGAGAGTGCAGCCCAAAGAGAGGTTCTTGCTAGTCCAGGAAACCTGCAGGGTAAGAATGAGTTGTGGGGATAGGGGTGGGAGGGCAGGGAAGGGGAGAAGAGGTGGCAGTCCTTGATGCTTTCTTTTTATTTCCTTTTTCTAAGATGCCTTTTAAAAAGCACATGCACCTCTTTCTATCCCGTTTCTGTCTCCAGTGAAATTCTTTACTCTTTGTGATTGTAAAAGCATTTACAACTTCTGTCTGGAAAGATATGGTTTTAGTGAAACACTGTGCTTCCCAGGCTGTAGCCAAGACGATGAAAACCTGCATTTCGCTGCTCAATATGTGTTGAAAGTCTAGGCAGGACCTGAATTCTTAGTATGAACCTTTGAAAAAGCATGTTTAATTACTATTTAAAAGAATCCTAGAAAGGTTTGCTCTCCTTGTGTTACTGCATTTTGCATTTGTATTAGTTCTTCATCATCTTGTTTTCTCTTACTGGCACGTCAGTGCTGTCAGGCAGATTGTATCCCATGTTTATTGTTTCTTAGGTGCCGGAGGAATGCTGTGCCAGTGTCTACTGTGTGCTGCCTGATACATCAAGCCTGTGTTAGCATTCCTCCTATGGGTCATAGACTTCTCCTCCCACTGGTGCTTCTGCCGATTCTTGATCTGATACTGTTTCCTTTCTGTAACATTCCTTGGTCTGCCTCCCTGTACATTCCCTTCTACTCAGTGTTCTGTGTGTTGTCTTACCAGAATGACGGGTATGAGAGCGATTCTTCTGGCAATAATTGGAGGTGATAGTTTTTTCAGCTATAGTCGTTTCTTTTTCAGTAACTAAGGAAGTTGTTGCTATGGGAACTGGAACAAAATGTATTGGCCAAAACAAAATGCGAAATACTGGTAAGTATGGTATAAAATTCAAGAACAGACTACCTATGCTACTTTCTTTCTTGCTGGTATCATAGAATCAATGAAAATGTCCAAGGTATTCTGCTCCAACTTGTTCTGGATTGAAGCCAGAAGTGTAAGGCAGACCTCACCTCATAAGGGAAGAGGACCTTAGGCAGCCAGAATGGCTGCCCATGAAGGTTTGCTGCCTCGAAGGTGAATGAACTCTTTATACGTGTAAATGTGTAGTTTAGGCCCTGAGTCTGTGTACTCAAAGACTTCATAACTAAAAGCAAAACAAAATATAAGCAAAATAATTGTGCTTTGGTTACCTGTTGGAGTCTTGTTGTGATCTGATGCAAAAGGTACCACTGCTGATACTAACCAGCAGGAAGGTACTAACAGGATTTTTCTCCCTTACTGCATATTTTGCAACGAGGTAGTTTTAAGTGTTTGTACAATAAATGTATGGGATAGATACATGACTTCTCACAACTATCATTTCTCACTATTGTAGGACTTTCCTTGCTCTGCATGTCCATTTTTTAATTCATGATGTATCTGTCTCCTCTGCTAGGAGAGGGAAGAAGCCATAGGAATGATGAATGCTGAAAAGTGGCTAAGAGGGAAAAGCATTCATGCATATGTAGGTGTAGGGCTTCCTACCCTCTTTAGACTTCAGAGGAGGACTAGATTAAGATATAAGAAGGGGTTTTGCGTGTAGCTGTTTTAGGGTACTTCTTGTTCTTTATAATGTCCTTCATTTTGAAATGATTTAGTGGAGCAAAAGAGAAGAATCTAAATTCTTTATCTTAGATTTTTGTGGATATTCCTTGTGATTTGGCCATCTTAGAAGAGTATTAGTTACAGACATTTTTCTGACTGATTTAGGAAAATTGTGATTAAACTGTTGTACTGTTTGCAATCTAGATATTAAGGGTCAAAGTAGAAAATTGACTAGGAAAAAGTAAAACTAGATTGTCTCGCTGTTGTTTGTCTTCAGTGATCTTTAAAAAATATTTGCCTCTTATGATAACATTAACTTATAAATTAACTTGGTGGTAGGTCGTGTTAATGGTTATCTGTTGGATCACTTCTAAACTTTTAAAACTTAGAGGATTTCTGTCACCTGACTTTTTATCCCTGAAAAAAATGATGCTCTACAGCTCCTGTTCCTTTAGATACCACAATAGGTAGGTAATGCAGGAAAGCTGAAGGTGAGATGCGTAAACTTAGTAAATATCAGAATTATTTGCCGGAAAAGTAGTTGAAATTGTAGGATGTAGTTCAAAAAGTTCAAAACTTCAACCAACATTTAATTTCTGGGAGTTACAGAAGAAACACAAAATTTTCTGGCAGAAATTTTTCTTGAGAATATCAAGATCTACTCTTGAGAATGAAAGTCATGAAAATTTTGAAGGAAGGCAGTGTTTATTCCACTCAAATGATTTTGAGTATGGGAAGAGTTTAAATTCGGTATTCAAACAAATCTCTGACTTGGTGCAGACTGAATACTTTTATCCTTCATTTGTGTAGGCTATTGACCTCCCTTTGTGGTGATTGGAAGTTTCAATACCTTGCAATAACCTAATAGCAATGGTAAACCTTCAGATGTTAACAAATGTGGAGAACTGTCCTATGTCAAATTCTGTTTGCTTTGTCTGTCTGCTTTTTAGTAATGGTTCGTATCCACATTCGCTTTAGGAGACATTCTGAATGACAGTCATGCTGAAGTTGTGGCCAAGAGGAGCTTCCAGAGGTGAGCCATGAAGTTTGCTCAGTGCTGTTACTCAGTGCCACCTGAGGTGCTTGTGATACAAATCGTTTTGACCTATTGCTGAAATAGCCACATTTTGCAGATTCAGATATGAGAATGTAATGAAAGACTGCCTTCTGTTTAGGCAAAACTCTTTTTCCTGTGGTCAGCAGGATTTTAGCCTAATTTTTACACCTCCAGGTGGTGTTAAGGCCCTTTCATAAAAGCTTGCTTCTTCTTGTTCTTGTAGGGCCACTGTATGAAGAATTAGGATCTGATTTCATGTGCCATCAATGCAGGTCTGATGACAAGTAGTCAAGGGTAGAATATTTGCTGTTTCCCACATACGAGTCCTCTTGTTTACATGGGATAAAGTGGTTCGGGGAACTGGGCCAAGAGAAAAATAATTCTGCAGGAATGAGTACATTTCTTGCAATTTGATGCCACTGAACTGAGTCTCAGGGGATCAGATGAGTTGCAGTGCTGGTAAAAACACACATAGTGGGTGGAGAGGACTTTATCTCTACAGTTTGAGATGGTTAATTCCACTGAATCCAACCCTTTGAGGTCTGTTATTAAAGTTCCAATGATGTGTTTACATTTATTGAGTATGTTGGATGCCATCTATCTGTAGAAGCATAACTGATTGGCTCCCCATAGACTACATCAGGAAAGAACAGGCACTAGAGGGCATCTAAGTTTTGTTGTTTTCTCATGCATCAAAAGTGAAGTAAATGTTTTACGAAAACTTTCTGTCTAACAGGTATCTTCTCCATCAGTTGTGGCTTGCAGCTTCCCACCAACAGTGTAGTATCTTTAGTCCAGGAACTGAAACTGGGAAATGGAAACTCAAACCAAATACCATATTTGTTTTCTTCTCCAGCCATACCCCATGTGAGTGAACCAATTACACTGCTCTGCTCCCGTTTGTCTTTTCTGCCCCTTGTCTTTCTTTGGTCTCTCTTTGGTTTGGAGTGAGAGTGAGGCAGTAGTTCATGTTACCAGTATGTGCCCGAAGATGTACTTGACTGATCCTCTACAGATAGATATGGCATTTTATCTCACTGAATGTAATCCATGAGAGCTCAGTAAATCTGATGTACTCCTCGTTATATAGTAGAATGTTTCATTTTAAACAATAATAGCTACTGTTTTCTTTTCCAGAAAATAAAATACTTGTCAGAGCTCCTGTCATATTGCCGGGTTGCTTTGCTTTAAGCATTATCGCCTTAGATTAAAATTTTAATTAAAAGTACTGACATTTACCACAGTTCCTAAGAACAACCAAACTAAAGATATCCCCTTCAACCAACAACCATCCCCAAAAAACCCTCCAGCCTAACAAGCATACAAAAACCAAAGCCAAGCAAAAAAAAAAAAAAAAACAAATGGGGGAAAAGACCCAAAACTGACTCACACAAAAACCCCCAACAAACCAAAACCACACTCCTGAAAAACAAGAAAAAAGTCCCCACCCATAAAACATCACCAGCTCCCCAACCCAAAACTTCTTGTGGAGTGCAATGAAACTTCTGTCACAGAAAACATTCTTCATGTGTTTAAAAAAACCAGCACCACAAAGATGAAAATCTACTGGCAAAATGAAGGAATGCAGCCTCTTGACCTACCAGTGTATTGAGCATCTCGATGTTGCTGTGCTCTCTCACCAGTGTGTTCTTCAACTGCTAGTCTGTTACAGAGCAAAGGAGTCTAAGAACTCTCAAAATATCAGTACTTCACAGAGTGAGTTAGTTCCTTATTTTCATGATTTTGATGGCGTTCCTGGAATATGCAGTATTATTTTTCTTCTTTAATGCATTTGAGACTAGAATCGACATCTTCAACTTTAATAGTGAGAATTAAATTCCTGACTTTCTTTTTCTCCCATAGTGAGAAATCTCTCACATCATCAGCCTTACTTTACTTTGAGCTGATCTTCAGAATTTTGGTTCTGAGCTGGTTTCAGTAAAGTTTTCACCCTTATTTGACAGATTGTTCTCTGATTATTCTTTTGAGATTCATTTTGTTTAATTAGATCAGGCTAGTTTTTCTTTGAGTCTTCAGCACTGCTTGTAGTCTGTCAAATGCCTGTGTTACCTTTTGCTTTATACAGCTTAAGTTTTGCTTTTTTGATTATTTCTTGAATGCAAAATTTGAAATGAAGCATATATTGGCTCAAATTTCAGTGAAATCTGATTCACGGTTGCACAGGACAATGTTGTTTCAAAAACGTGTTCTTGTAGTTACATTTTCCTGAGTGCAAGTCTGTGATAGCTAGTAGTAGTCGTAATATTACTGGTGTGTTGTGTTCCAGTCACAAGATGTGGTTTTGGCCAATTTTATGTTACTTCTTTTGTTTTAGGTGGAGATGCTTCTATTATTCCAGTCAGTGAACCAGAGAACCAGCTTTCTAAGTTGGAAACTGGAGGTGATGCAGCTGGACAATCAGCAGAATGTAGAAGTAACCATGACCATTTGCATCCAGAAGATAAAAGGAAATCAGAGAAAATGGCAAGTAATAATAAAATCAAGAGAATGAAAACTGACGATGGTGATTGTTTTTCCATAGTCACTGAAGACCTGACTGTTCAGGACAAATCTGTGAAAGGAGAAGACAACACAAATCAAAAGAGCTGTGAATATTCTGCAGAGATGCCGTCAGCTACTAAGGAGACTGGTGTAGTGAGACCAAAGGTGGTAGATGTTCATAGAACTGGAGCAAAATGCGTACCAGGAGAGCTTGATGATGCCCGAATACCTGGGCTAGGGTACCACTGTGTGGGATTATTACGAGTGAAGCCAGGTCGTGGAGATAGAACGTGCTCGATGTCCTGCAGCGATAAACTGGCTCGCTGGAATGTGTTAGGGTGTCAAGGAGCTCTTCTGATGCATTTCCTGCAGTATCCAGTGTATTTGTCAGCAGTTGTAGTGGGGAAGTGTCCATATAGCCAAGAAGCTATGCGGAGAGCAATTATTGAAAGGTAAGTGCTGTCCTCAGATGGTGTGTATGGAGACAGTGAGTTTTGGAAGACAATGTGTTTCATACAAATATCAGAACTTCAGTAAGCTTTTGGTACAGCGTCTTGTAAGATTCTCATAAAGAATCTGTTAAAATGTGAGCTGGATGAGCAGACACATGGATTGAAAATCACCTAAATGACTAGGCCCAGAGGGTAGTGATCATTGGGCAAAGTGTAGTTAAAGATGTAAGTAGCTATGTGCCCCAGGGGTCAATACTAGGCCCAAACCTGTTTAATATCTTCATTAATTGTCTGGATGATCGTGCAGAGCGTACGCCCAGTAAGTTTGCTTGGCTGAAGACTCAAGACTGAGAAGTGGCTGATATGCCAGGGCATTGTTCTGCTATCCAGAGGGACCTCAACAGGCTGGAGAAAGTTAGGAACATCACGAAGTTCAGCAAAGGGAAGTGCAAAGTCCCGCACCTGGGAAGGAACAGTCCCACGCACCGACACATGCTGGGGGATGCCCAGCTGCAAAGCAGCTTCACAGAAAAGGACTAGGGGTTCCTGCTAGACCTGAGGTTGAAAATGAGCCAGCAGTGCACTCTAGCAGCAGAGAAGTCTAAGTATTGCAGCAGGTCCAGGGAGATGATACTTCCCCTGGACTGACACTGGTGGGGCCACACCTGGAGGGCTGTGTCTAGTTCTGGGCTCCTCAGTACAACAGAGACAAGTACATATTGGAGACAGTCCAGCAAAGGGCCTCGAAGATACGTAATGGATTTTGAGCACCTCTCATATGAGGAAAGGCTGAGAGAGCTGGCACTGCTCGGCCTGGAGAAGAGAAGGCTTGTGTTAATGGAGGCACTCTGTTTACCCATCCAGTGGATTTTTCTGTATAATCCTGTCCTCATTCTGTAACACGTGACAAGAATTTGCCTAGCCTCGTTAGTCTTAGGTTGCAGTTGGGCACTTTTTCAGACTATTGCATCTGGCAATACAAATCTCAGTCTTAATTAATTCTTGCTCTATGTAAGTATGCTGATTAAACACATGCTGTTTTTTCCTCACCTTTCTAATTGAGTATGCAACGGTAATTTAAGGTAACAAAGATGAGATTATGCATGGAACTGTTAAGTATATATTGTATGTTTTTAGGCTTTGATGATGAACTTTTAGGGTCATAAAACAATTGCTAGTGTAATGTCTTTGACTGTGTAAATACTTAGTGATTATTATTTTTCTTTGTGATTGCAGAAGTATATTGCAGTTTTTGGCCTGCATACTTTGTTGATTATACTTGGTTTTCACTAGACCTTTTAAAAAACCAATTCACTGTAGTTTTTCGAGGATGGACAAGGTCTTAGCAAACAAATGTGGCTTTGTTTTTTTTTTATCAAATACTTTTTTGAAGAGAAAAATGCCTCCACACCTCCTTGTCTCTCCTTTATAACTCATGTTCAATTCAGTTTTAATGTAAAACATATTTTAGATAACGAAGGGAAATTGTACAGAATAGGCTTGTTTGTGGAGACTGAAAATCACTTGCACTTCTCCACGTTTCCTTTAGGTGTCAGCACATCTCATCTTTACCAGATGGTTTTCTCACTCAGGAGGTTAAGCTTCTGCAATCGGGTCTTCAATTTGAACATAGCCGTCAGGCAATTCAGGAAGTTCAAACTAACAGCAAAACAAAACTTGTTCCTTGTAGTGCAGGTGAGTTAACTTGGGTTAGTTGCATAACTGTGTGAAAAAGTCCAAATAGAAACGAGGTGGGTTTGGTTGTTTGGAATGGAACATCATTCCTTGCCAGTACTAGAGGCAACACGTGAACAGCAAGAAATTAATTTCAGGTTATAACTTAACTGTTAATAATTAATAATATTTGGCTCAGCCTCTAGTTTCCTGTAGGGCGTTTTCAGACTGAATAAACACTTGGTTGATGCCATTAAGCATTTATAATACAAACACAGACAGAAAATAACCGGGGGAAACAAAAGTTGAGGGCAAGAAGAAAACAAAAGGCTTCTTGTTTCAGTTAGTTTTGTATTCTCCTTGGTAATGAACAGAAGACTTGCAATGCTGAGTTATGCTTGTAATTGCTCCAAAAATCTGTGAACGAAGAAAGAATACAGTATAGTGTAAAGGTTGAATGAATAGATATTTTAGGCATGGTATTTTTTGTCGTGGTGGTGAATGAATATTTAAGTCTCATTGTGATTTAGCAAAATGGTCTCATTTAGAAAAAAAAAAAAGGAACTGCCACTCTATGTGTATGGGTAAGCAGTTCCTTTAAACTTGAACATGCCTGCCTTCTGCTGTTGTATACTTTTCTGTTTGAACCAGAAGTGGAAGTTTTCTATTACAATGGAGCAAATGATAAAATAGAATGGAGACAAAGGATTCCTTAATGGAATTCAGATTCATTGAATTTGGGTTATTTACAAGTGCCAGGAAGGAAAATACTTTGATTTTGTGAGATAGGAAACAAAATCCATCATTGGAAAATAGTGCCAATTCAGTTAGCAAAAAAGGCCTGAAACCTTGGCCAACTGTGGCTAAATTCAGTGTATGTATTTCTTTCTGTACACTTCTCAGGTCATTCTTTTAAATAAAGATGAATGGTGCTTAAGCACACTTTTTTAATACTGAGTTGTTTCTTTTCTTGAAGGAGTGAAAATCCAAATAAACTCTAAATTCGGGGTTGTTACACAGAATATTGAAAGATGCTTGATAGGAACATTTCAGCTGGTATTTTGAAAAAGAAAAATATGTTCTGTTTGGTGTTTTGAAGTTTGATATAATTATGAAAAAGTGAAAGAACAGAAAATATTTCAATTTTTAAGTAACTTTGTATCTGCTTGTCAGAATCCGATATCCTCTGACCAGGTGATACTTCCTTAACATGTGCAGGGTTTAATACCAGTCGTATGTGTCTAATGTTATTTCATGTTACACAGGATTGTAATTTAGTAGAGTGATACAGCATTGTACTTAAATCACAGTGCAAGTACAGTTGGCACTTAGCAGAGTACAGCAGTTGCAGCATACAACTGAATTGTAATACAAGGGTGAGTAACATAAGCAGTCTTTGAGCGTCTTGAACAGCAAGTTGGTCTTTAGGGTGAATGCATGTACAAGTGTTTTGCCTGTTAGAAACACCGAGTAGTGGGACAATTTAGGAAACAGAATTTGTCTCATGGCAGTAGAAGTTGGAGGACCTGCTGTTATGCTATGAAGGGACAAATGGGATACATCAGTTTCTGCTAACATGCTGCTGATGCTTTGCTAGTTTCTTAGAAATTTTAAGGTCTTGTATGCAGAGTTTCAGCATTAAGAAGTTGACAGTCTAAGATGATTGCAAAGTTCCCAGACTTGGGAAGAGTTTCAGGTTGTCGGCACTTGCTATCTCTTTAAACAGATTATTTTTATTTGACTACTAGCTGATAATGTTTTTGAAGTAAAATCTGCAGATATTTGATGTATGTCAGTTAACGTGGAACTACTTAGAGTACACAATAAAATAACACCAGACGATAAATTAATAAGGAGAACACAGAGTGACTGGTGCAAGTAGTTTAGGTCAGTATTCCACAGTCTGATGTGAAAATAAGACATCTAACTTGGAAATTTCTTCATGCCCTGTCCAGACGGGAAGCACAAAAGAAAGTAGAATTCCTCTAAGAAAGGGAGAATTACAAAGCTGGACACCAGATATTTAGAGGCATGGATTCTTAGATTATCTAATTGAGATGAAAACTCTGTGTGTATTTACAGTATGTATATTTTAATTTTTTTATAATTAAACAGAATCTACCTTTTCTTTTAGGTATGGGAATTCTGGCCCTAGAGAACCATGGTTGTCTTTCTAGTTTGAATTATTTTGGGAAGCAACACATGAACATATAGAATGTTCACGTGATAAGAGCATCTCTCTTGTTCATAATAATGTCTTCTACAGCTATCAGTTGGAGTGCCGTCCCTGAGCAACCTCTGGATGTCACCTCAAATGGCTTCCGCCAGGGAACAACAAAGAAGGGGATTGGGAGCCATCAGAGCAGGTGTGAGAGTGTTGTAGTATCTGGACACATATTTTATTTATTTGCATATATGCCTCTGTGATGATCATGTGATGTCTAGTGCATTGTCAGAGCAGAAGGAAATCTATGGAGTGGGGAAGGTAGGGAGTGGGGGAAAAGGGAAAATAACTGGGGGCAGTTGGAATAACAAAAGTTAAATGACAACTAACAATTTTATCCTATTTTTTTATCACTGTTGAGAGCATTGTAAGGGTGATGGGGGACTATGATCAATTTTTATGAAAAGGTTTTTTCTGATGAAGTTAACAGAATTTTTTGCTTTGTAATTTTTTTGGTTAATGACTGTGAAGGAAATGTGTACATTGCAGGTTCTCTTTTTACAGATTTCTTTTTCTTTAATAGTCAAGCCAGCTGACTTGGATGTATGATCGTTAAAAGTGTTGCTTTGAAACATGACCTTCTGCCTTAAAGTTTGAAAATGTTTTGAAATGCTTGCAGCACAGTCCTAACATGAACATGTCACCTTTCCAACTGTCTTCTTAGCACTGTGGTCTTTAAGAAATGTCATAATCCTCTATCAACAATTAAAGTTTAAAGAAATAGTTACATATTTTTCTTATGGTTGAGAGGAATTGCTCATAAACATCTACAGACAAATTTCTCTATCTCTACATTATCTTCATTTTAGGTGACGTGACCAAAATTATCAGTGGTCTGTGGAAATCCATCTTGAGGGTTAGAGTTTTTGTTTTAATTGTTGGCTAATTATACTACCAATTTATCAGTGGTCATATTGTTCATTTTTTCCAGACTTTCTGGGAGAATTATGATAATCCTGTCAGTAGTGAATAGCACAAGTACACCTTAGACAATTCTTGTGGAGAGTTGATTCATGTGCCTGCAAGTTGCACATTCTGAGCTTCTTGAAGTTAGGCGTGACTTGACTGAAGTTTATCCTGGTATATCCTAGTATTTCTAAATTTTCTGTGGAAAGAAGAGGACCAGGAGCTTTGCCGTTCATGAGCAGTATTGATGTCTGGGGTATTGCTAACACAGGTAACCTGGGTGACTTAGTGTGTCTTTTAAGGCAAGCTTTGTGTGCACTGTAGAATATTTGTTTTCAAATGTGTGGTATGTAATATATTCCAGAAGACATGGGAAAGATTAAACAAACCAACCAACCCCTTTTTCTCAGTGGGCTTAATTTTGTTACATAGCATTTGTGCATCAGCTCTAAGACTTGAGAGCCATCTACTAGCTGCCAATTAGCACAAAAGTATAAGAACTTAATTACTGTTGAAGAGTCCTCCTTTCAGCATGTGCTTGAAATTCACTAAAATGTTCGAAAGTTATTAGAGAGCCTACAAGACTGTGTGATTGCAAATGTCTAATTTCCGTAGGAAATCAGGATTAAAAACAATGTCAAGAAACAAGTCAACTGCTTACCCTTTTGAGATAAATAGTCACAAAAGGAACTTTTATAATGAAAATAAGGAATTTACAGCCTTGTTGGGGGTGGTGGTGGTTAATAATAAACAAGACTTGTATTTCTACATTCTTTTTCCTCGCCAGGGATCTCAGGTTGATCGTTGGGGAGTGTTTTTTGAGGTTTTTTTCCCCTCTTCAATATGCTAGATAACACTAAGTATCAAGGAAGGTAAAGCTGACTGAGTAAAAGTAGTTTGTAGGTAAATGTCTGGTATGTTCTTTTGTTAACGCTTTATTAACTAAACTACCGAAAACTACAATATGAACCTTTGACAGATGAACTTGAATATTAAATTTTAGAGCATCTTTGCATGCCCCAGTTACCAGTGGGATTCAGCAGGGCTCTGTTTTAGGGCCAGTGCTTTTCAACGTCCGAGTAAATGACTTGGATGCAGGACTCGAAGGTACACTAAGTAAGTTTACCAATGATACTAAATTGTGAGGAGCTGCTGACTCCCTTGAAAGAAGAGAGGACCTGCAGAGAGTCCTCCACAAATTACAGGGCTAGGCGATCGCCAACCGTATGACGTTTAACAAAGGCAAGTGCCAGTTTCTGCACGTGGGACAGGGTGACCCTGCATGTACGGACAAACTAGGGAACAAGAGGCTGGAAGGCAGTGCTGTGGAAAGGGACCTGGGGATTGTGGTTGGTGGCAAGTTGAGTATGAGTCAGCAGTGCCCTGGCAGCCAGGAGGGACAACAACCGTGTCCTGGGGGTCATCAGCTCCAGCATCACTGGCCAAGTGAGGGAGGGGATTGTCCCTTTCTGCTCTGCACTGGTATGGTCTCACCTTGAGTCCTGGGGGCAGTTTTGGGCACCACAATATAAAAAAGACATTAAGCTGTTAGAGAGTGTCCAAAGGAGAGCCATGAGGCTGGTGAAGGGTCTGGAGGGGAAGCCGTAGGACGAGCAGCTGAGGTTACTCGGTTTGTTCAGCCTGGACAAGAGGAGACTGAGGGGAGACCTCATAGCAGGCTACAACTTCCTTGTGAGGGGACACAGAGGAGCAGGCTCTGTTCTCTGCACTCTGGTGACCGGTGATAGGGCCCGAGGGAACGGCTGGAGCTGTGTCGGGGGAGGTTAAGGCTGAATATTAGAAAACGATTCTTCATCCAGAGGGTGGCTGGTTGCTGGAACAGGCTCTGCAGGGCAGTGGTCAGAGCACCAGGCCTGTCCGAGTTCAAGAAGCATTTGGACAATGCTCTCAGGCCCATGCTGGGATTCATAGGGTTTTCCTGGGCCAGGAGTTGGACTTGATGATTCTTGTGGAGATTCTATGGTTCTTTGCCATTTTTGGGAGTCTTAAAATACATGCTGGCAACATAGAAAGATTATTTTTGATTGATGTTTTTTTCAGTGCTTCTGGAGAATTAGGTTGCACTTGCTGGAGAACTGAATCGGTCATCATGAAGACAAGCGTATAAAGCTAATTAAATAGAGGAAACAGTTGGGCAAACTGCAAAAGTTCAAAAGCAAACTACACTTTAGAAACAATGATTCTCGGGGAAACAGGAGGACTCAAAGCTGACAGAGGTGTATAATATATTCTAAAGAGCTTTCAAACTTTGACTCACTTTATTTTTTGATGAGCCTCCTTGTATTTAACTGCCCTGCAGCTGTTGCTGAATGTGTGCTTGTTACCATTGTGAAAAGGACAATATTGTTCCAGATATTTCTACTGCTGCTTTTATTTGTTCTGAATAATACAAAGTTTGGCAGTTTGAATAAGCCTTTGGAGTCCTGTGCTTGTTTGATCTGTTCTGGGACTAGTCCTTCTGCCTAAACCTTGCTGCAGCTGCGAGCTGGTGACAGGGCAGTCTCATGCAGGTAACAGTGTGGTGATACTAAAATGTTCTCTCTGCAAACTGGTAGGGTGCTGGCTGGGAGAATGGAGGCAGTGTAGCTCTTTGTCAATATAACATTTAAAATGAAGGGAAAAGGCAAGCAGGCAACTTGGATGGGTAGGAAAAGTTAAATATTAGGGAACTTTTTACATTCTTTGAGAAATGAACGTAATGCTTTTTATCAAAAACGTTTAGCTGCGATGTGCTGCTGTGAACTGTAAGGCGGAGTGAATTTATGATTTCTTTTTTCCATCAAAATTTCTGATTTTTGAATTTTTTTTATATCAGATCCAAGATCTGTAAAGTGGAACTCTTCCATAAATTCCAAGAGCTGGTGACAAGTATTTCACAAGAGGATCTGCCAGACACTCTACGGTAAAGACGTTATCATTGCATTTAGAAGAGTGAGTTTATCTTAATGAAATGGAAGAATACTGTGATGATACAATATCTGCTCATGAATCTCATTTTAGATAAGTCCATCCTTAAGCTTTCATACTTGAAAAATGTGAAGAGAGACACGGGATGAGGAAGTAGTATCTTTTTTGAAAACATGAGGTATTAGATCAGCTGCCTGCAGCTCTGTTTTCATCTTAGTGTATGGTGGAGTAAGAGCTAGTACGGTGAGATAGTGTTTAGGGCCCATTCTGCAATGCATATGTTGCATAAACGGAGATTTTCTGTAAAGAACAGAAAGAATCTTTTGTCTGAGGAAGCCATAATTGGAATTTTCCATTAGTTTATTAGAAACAAGTTTAGTTTATCAGACTGGAGTTAATTACTTCCAGTAATCATCCAGTCTGGCACAGCATTATGTGCATTATGTACTTGCTGGTGGTATTCCAGCCTGAATAGCTACCATAAAGTAAGGCATAGTTTCACATGCACAGAAACTTACTTCTCTTTGGCTTAGAGATTCTGAGAGGTGTAGAAGGTTCCAAATCCATGGCCATGGAAGGTTTGTTGTATTTTAGACTTAATTCCAGATATGATTTCATGAGCTCTAGGATGAAATTATGCCAACTCTTGAGCCAGTTTAACCGCTTGTAGCTGCTGATGAGGATGGTCCCCCAGTTCTCTGCTGCTTCTGGCTGTAGATTCCTGTTTTCTCCCTTGTATCAGTAGCACTTCTCCAATCTCATGAGGAGCCAGTTCAACTAGCAAATATGGCTGAAAACAATTTCCTTGTCTTCTGTGTGTTCTCTTGGACCAAGAAGCTTAATTGGCTCATGGAAATATAAAATAGATAAAACCCATGCAAAGGAAGTAGAGGGCCTGTGTGACTGGAAGCACGGGAGATAGGCCATTTCAGCCTTTCATGGTACCAAGACAGTAAGTGCAATGAGCTTAGCCAAAGTAAGTGCACCCTGGATCTTTCATTGATAGATCTTGCTTGCTTTTGAGTTCTTTGAATATAAGATTTCAGTTATCTTCTGTGTCTGTAGAAGGTGTCTCATAACTGTTTCAAAGTTCTGACGTCAACATGAACCATGCTATTGCTGAGATGCTTTCAGCTGCTTCTATAAGTAGAGATACACTTTTTCCTTAAATCAGATTTAAATATAAAATTTTTAGCTACTTTTAGGTGGGAGTTTGTCCTCATTTGTTTAGCCATCATAATTTCCTCAAAACAGATTGTGAACTGGTGCATTTTTGAGTAGGTTACTCATTGTGCTGATCATGTGCTGCTTACATAAAGTCACTTCACCTCAGGGATTTTCTAGACTCCACTGGCTTTGTCATTTCCTTTGACTTTTTTGTCCTCTACTGTTTTCTGTCTGGGCTTCTCCTAACAAAGTCCAGCTGATTTGCAAGTGTGACATGGTTTTTACACTGCACAAACTATATATACCGTAGAGGTGCTAGCTCACTAGTCGGCTTGTGCAGCTGATTTCCTTTTGAAGTCTGTTTTCCCTCCACTTAAAAAGCAAAACAGAAAAGTGTCTCTGTGTTGCTGTTTCCTTCATCTTCCCTCTCCCTTTTTACACAGTGTTCTGGCATGTTTTTATTTTTCTTTCCCCACTTGGAGTCTGAGTGAACTTCAGATAAGAAATCCCACACTCAGATTGTTTCCTCTAAACTCCTGTGTATTTATTACCCAGTTTTGTATTTTCTTCCCATTCAAATGTATCGTTACCTCCTCCCACAAATGACTGGCTCTAGTGCTGTGCTGTCACCCAGTTTCCTTTTTCCACTTTGACCCTAAGTTCTTTCCCCCACTTGTCTAGTCCACTTCTGTGTCTCTTGCCTCCCATTCTTTCTGCTCCATCAAGGGAAACTCATTCTGTACTTCCAAATTTGCTGAACAGCTTGTTTTGTAGTTGTAGGGTATACTAGGACGAGGATCATTCTTCATACAATGCTGCCTTCAACTGCTCTTGTCCACTGTCAGACCTAGGAACTGGGGAAGTTAAAGCTTTACATGGAACTGATTCTGTTGTGCTTTTGTTTTCTTTTTTGTGTGAATCTAAAGCTGATTCTCCTGCTTCTTGCGACTTTATTTTTCATTCTTCACTTCTGTCCAGAGGATCAGTGCGGGCGCTGTTAAATTTGAACAGGTAGAGAGTTTTTCTGGGGCCAGAACTTTACTCTCTTGCCTTAACTTAAAAGGCAAGTTTAGGTATTTGTAGTAGTATAGCTTAGATAACATGTTAAGCATGACATTCAACAAGGATTCAGTTTATTTGCTTTCAGCTGAGACTGAGAAGGAGGTGGTGTTTGGCTGGCATGAGCTACTTCACCAAGAACCGTATAGTGCTGTATTGTGCTGTCCCACCTTCCTTCTTCCTTTCCGATAATTTCTGTGATTTGTCTTCTGCGCCTAACTTAAATTCTCACGCATCTCTCTAGCTAGACTAATTCAAATGTTGTTTATTAATTACCTCTTCATCCACCTGTCATATGTAATTGTCTTCTGTTGACTCCCTCTCACATGTTAGCGTTTGGAAATTACTAGTGCATAAATCCATCTTTTTTTTTTCCTTTTCATGCTTTCCACGCTCACTGTCAAGGGAACGATGACAAACATCAGACAGTGTTGTGCTCTTGCTAATCTGAATTGTTACGTAAAAATTATCTGCAGTATTACTTGCAGATCACTTGGTGGTAATACGGCAAAGGAGTTTTTTTGCATTACTGGGCTTTTTTCCCTGCTGTTAGAAAAAAAAACATGCCTTGTTCATCACCTGGGGAAGTGAAAGCCTTCTTTTGTCATACAGTGGCATTCACCGTAGAGAGTCACCAGGCATTGCTGTTTGTACAAGATGTGGCTGGCTGTGTGGCCCTTTGTCTGAATCTAAGGGAGACCTTGTAAAATAAACCTGCCCTTTCTTGCTGGGCTTATTAAATGGATGACTAATCCTCTTTTTTCTTAAACTGTAGTCAGGAGCCATCACAATTATTCTTCCTTCCTGTTCAGTCTGCAGTATGGATGATTCCAGTTCCAGTGGCACCTCATTGGAGAGGGGGTGGGCTTTTGTACAGAGGAATGCAAGGACTTTCAGATGGCTCCAAGACTTTATGTAGGCTAAAGTATAGAATCTTCACTTGGGCTTCAAATTTAAGAGATTTTGCTCGTGAGAAACAACAGGTGTGACTGTTGGTCTAATGAAAGTAACTGTCATGGGGGCAGTAGTGGTGCAGTTTCACTGCTGTTTTCCAATTAAAAACAGTCACAACACAACCACATTGGGCAAGACTTTTGTTGCAATTTTCTAGTCCCGTTTCCATTTTCTTTTTAAAGTTTGTGCATTAAATAATTCCTGAGATGATCCTACCACTGCAGAGAGGTCTGTGGGACAGTTAGGTTCCCTGATCTAATAAAGTCTTTTTTATATTGCATGTCACAGATGTTTGTTAAGTTTTTGCCAGAATGAAGAGCCTTTTATGAAGTAGCATTTTCTGAACATGGAAATACTTAGCCATCACAATTATCTCAAGACTTGATTTTTTTAATTACTCCGTTGAGCTTCAATGTCTTTTACTCTGTGTGATTCAGTTTTTCCACATCTCAGCAATGCAGTAACAGTCTTCAAAACCTGCAGAATTTCACATTACTGTTAAAACTTGCTATATTTGAGTGGAGCTCACTCTTAAGAGTTAGCTCACTCTGTGACTTTGTTCTGTATCTTCTTCACAGTTGGTGTCACTTACAGTTTGCCTGCAAAGACTGCATTTTATCTGCAGCACTGAAGAAGAATATAATCAGTCCGTCTGGTTTCCTTGGCCCCCTTATATTATGGGTTCACAACAGACCTTTATATAGTGAAGATCTGTGATCTTTTGCCCTCTTAGATGTGATGCATTAATTTTTGTATGAGTAATGTTTTGGTTGATTCCTTATGCTTATGTCAACATTTTTCATGTACACGTGTCTGAAATCTCAAAAATACATGATGGGTTGAATGTAAATATTTGAAACTGACAATGAAGTTAAAAGCAGGGTTTGTTACTGTGAAGGAAGTGCTGCTGCGATGTATTCCTTTTCTTTGCAGGCTGCATTGCTTGTGAGCCCGTTCCTGCTCAGCTGTGCATATGGTTGAGCACGTGAGTGTTTTCAAGCATGATGGTAATTTGTGTAAGGCTTTTTCCAAGAGTAACACCTTTCAGAATGAAGTATACGGACCACCTCTCATGTCTCTGGCACACAGCTTTCAGAATCCTTGTCTCTCTCTTGCACAGTTGTGGAGGGGCAAGATTGACGTAGTAAAGGGAAACGTACAAGAAACGTAGTCAGGCAGACCTGGATAGGCTGAAGATCCTACGATTGTATTTGGACTTTGCCTGGGGCAGCAAGGTAGTGTTTGCTTCTGCCAAAAAAAAGGCTACTAATGCTCAAAGTCTTAATGGCACAACTAAATTTGAGATACTTGTGTCAAACCACATGAGGTTTTTATGCAGACGCAATGTACTTTGAATTTGAAAGGATTGTTCCCATAAAATTCCTCAGAAGCTTAATGCAGAAATTGAGCATGAATTAAATAAATCTGATTTTGTCGGCTCCTGGAGGAAGCTGTTTAAAATACTGGTTTCTGTTGCATTCACTGTTAAATCGCTGTACTGATGTTGACTGCTTGAAGAATGAAATGCCAAGAGGCTGCGGTCACATGTGCTCGAGTAGCTGCTCCAGGGCGGCTTGCTTTTTTCCTAGCTATAGTTTCCCCTACTGTCTATAAATAGAGTTTACAAACAAAGATCTGTTGGAATAACGTAGACCAGAAAAATCTCATATGTGTTTTAGTTAAATTGAATCAGACTGATGGATATGAGTCAAAGAGCCATTGATTTGACGGCAGATTCAGGAAAAAGAGCAATATTTAGCAAGGAAGAAAAGAAAAACAGGTGAGGGGGAGGTGAAGGTGCAGGTGTTTTCTATTGTATTTGAGATAGATGAGTACCTGGGAGAGGAACTATTGCCTACACTAGGATTTTAGAGCTGGTTGTGCTGGGTTGACTTTGTCCCTTGGACCTGGTTGTTTCCTGAATCCTGCTTATGCAGGTAGTTGCTGGTCTTTTGCCTGTTCAGTGATGCTCTTAAACTACGATCCAGTACTGATAATGGGTTTCTGTGGCCATTCCACTGGCCACGTGGGGGAGACCTCTAGTGGGGCTCTTCCATGGAACTTTTCAGAGTAGCTCAGAGGTTAGTTTCACGGACTGTGATTAATGTGAGAGATGGAGAAAGCAAAATGGATTAGCTGTGACAAGAGTACAGGTCAGGTTTGTTAAGAGAAAATATATCTCCCATGTTCAGCAATGGCACAGACAGGTTCTCCACTTTTGCACTTTCGGAACATAAGGTCTGAAGGATGGATACTATGGGTTGCTATGCATGTCACAGTATTTTAGAAATAAATTTATAATAGAATGCTGAGTGCCTCAAACACAACTTCTAATGGTCTGCTGTTTGAGCATGAAAGCCTGCTTTAGAAGTTCGTGCAGTGGTTCTCAGACATTTTAGATTACAGTTCCTGTAGTAGTTTGGCTATTTCTCGGTGAAGGTCATGTTGCCTATGAGCTTCCTTTCATAGTGGGTTTAATGTACAAACATTGCATATCACAGGTTGCTGACAGACTTTTTGGCAAAGGGAGATGAAAGAGGTTGGGAACAGAACGCAAGGAAAGGAAAAAAATCTTGATGAAATTGTCTTAGAGGCACTTGTGTTCCAATACTCTAGACCTGAATTTCCCTGTTTTGAAAATCATTGGTGTAATGTACTCAGTGGAGTGACCAATAGTTCTGCTGAGATTGTGGGGAGTAGGTGCTACTTGAGGAAGGGGACGAAGACCAAAACTGGTGAGTCTCTTTTGCTTTAGGGAGAGAAAAAAGAGTATTTTCTCCTTTGTCTCACTCTTCCCCTTTAGTTTTGTGTTGGAAAAGAAAAACTGTCCTTTTCATTCTGTCCTTTTCCCTTCCAGCAAGTCTTCCGGCAAGCTAAGGCTACTTCCACCCAATTCAAAGCACCTCTGCCCACCTTTTCAGCTTTGCTTCAGCAGTTTTTGCTGGAAGTTTTCTGTTACCTGTAGTCACACAGTCAAACACAGACATTTTTAATGCTGGAGAGTGTGTGCACGAAGCACGGTAGAATTGTTTTGCTTCCTTTTGTAACATTTCTGACAATGTCTAGCTTCAGGGTCTGGGCCTCTCCAAGTCTCCCTAGAAGAGAATTTCACTTAGTAGCATGAAAGAGCTTATAGGACATCATCAGGTTCTTAGATATTTGATTGCTTCTTTAGTTTTGTGACATCGTATTCAATAGGATCATAGAATTGTTTTCTTTCTTGTGCATTTTCTGTCAGGATGAAGACTCTAAAAACCTACTTGGACTACAAGGAAGCTGCATTAAATTATCAAGAAGCCTGGAGAGTGCTGCATAGCCAGGCTCTGCTGGGTTGGATCAAGAATGCCAGGGAATACCTGCACTTCACATGAAAATCCATGTGGTTATGTGAATCCAGGAATAAGCTCTGGTCCACGGCAAATAATTCCTCTGCAGTTCAAGGGCCGGGAAAAGACGTCCTCTAGTTTATGTGCTGTAAAAAGACAGGAGTGAAAAGGAAAGCAATTTAGAGAAGTTTTTATTTTGGCTGAGCTGAAGCCAAAAATAGAAATACAGAAAAGGATCATTGCTGACTTCAAGTTCTGAGCTGCATGAAACAATATGCCTCCAAAAGAAAGGAAGCAGTGATGTGCTATCCTGATATCTGAGGATATGATCTACCAGCCATAGTCATTGCAGTGAAAGTAATGTCAACTGAAACTGAAGCAGAGCTATGGAAGAAATGTCATCATTGTAAAATTTTAGTACTGTTTTTTTTCCCATTTCTTATAATGTTGTCGTTGTTTTTCTGCTGCTGGAACAACCCTAATGTGTAGTAAGTAGTACTTTTATAACTCTTGGCTCTTCTTCTCTGGTGCCGGGAAGAATTTTCCATGTCCCCCAGCCCCATCGCTTCTAACTGAAAATACTAGTTCTGTTAAAGTGTCATTTTTTTTCTGGGAACCCTTCATATATGCTGCTATTTACTAAATATTGCCACAGCAGAAGCAAAAGAGTGGTGGAGGAGTCTGTGTCAAATAATACCCCTTATGATATCCTGTGCATCGCTCTTAATTTCAGGACTTCGACAGATAACCCTTCGACTGCTTTGCTTCTGTAGGGCAGGAAAGACATCTCTTGAACTACCTGGTTCAGACGAGCCAATCCTGTGTAATTACAGGCAAACATTTAACTGCTTTTCAGTGTCTCAAGCACTGTCCATCCCCATGCCCCTCCCATGGGAAATGGTCAATTAAAAGCAGAAATGCGTTAGCCATTTATGTCACTGTTCCCTGGCAAGTGTTCATTAATAACCTGGCAAAGGTGGAGATGCTTTGGGGAGTACTGAAAGTAGTCACTGGCATGTCTCTTCTGGTCTCTTGTTATGCTTTATTACCAACTAACATCTGCATGGCAAAACAGTCAATATCGTGAACAGTTGTGGGGGAAGCAGTGTGTAACCCTCCTTAAACTTTCTGTCCCACTTATTGCCTTCTGTGAGCAAGTTCAGGACTGTGTAACTGCTACTGAGCACATTCCCCTTTTGTATTTTTCTCTTGTAAACCACAATTCATAAAATATTTGGACAAGACAATGGCAGGATGAAAGAAATGGATAATTTAGAACTTACGAATTCTTCAGTGATTTGAATTTATTGTTCTTTGGTATCTTACAGTTTTGGATTTGAAAAATAGGCACAGCTGTTCTCCAAACAGCCTTTGCTGTCAACCTACTGAGCTACATATGGGATCAAAAAGTACACATCACATTACAGTTTGAGAATTGATAACAGCAAGTCCTTTTACTTCACACTTAGGTTGACTTGTCAAGTAAGAATAGTTCTCTTTTACTTGCTGAAGAAATAACAAATCACTTGATTTCTGTGTGTATATGCCCGTTCTCTCAAATCCAACACTAACATGTAGAGAGACCAGTTGTATTGGTGAGGGGGGAGTCATTGTACGTGTTTGTAGAGGGCAGAGGATTATGGAGATTAGTGACTTGCATTAGTCATCAGAGGATAAAAAATGGCTAGATGCCATGGCACATGGGCTACAGGGTGAACTGCTGAAGATAAATGGTAGCAGTTACTGTAATTGAGCAAGTAGCATTCCAGGGACAGACTTCTGTTGTGTACCTAAAGAGCTATCAGTAAATTTCCAGGTTCCTGAAATTTACCTTTGTTCTTCCCTGAAATACTGCAGAAACTATTAACTTACCATACCTAGTTTCCCTTTGTTAATCAACAATGTCTGCAGTGAGCCTGCTGACCAGACTGGAATGTTCCCATTTCCTATCCAGCTGCAGTATTAAAATGGGTTACGTAAGGCTAGTTCTGTAGTCTTGGCATCAGACGAGTTTTCAGATGAGCAGTTATAGGGTTTAAATTCTTTTAACTCTTTTCTAAAATTTGAGCCTGGCTGTTAGGATTGTTCCTTGTAAGATTTTTTGTGCATTTGTAAAATACTTGTGAACTGTAGACTGCTGCTTTTCTGTTACTTACCATGTTTAAAAGCAGTTTTCGAGGTGCTGACCACTGATGCTAACCTCACTTTTTGGATGGAGTTGAGGACATATTTAAGCCTAGAGCAAGGAATATGCGAAGAGGGAAGGAGCTGAAACAAAATGGCATTTCAAAGGCTGAGGGGCTATAAGCCTGAGGGATCTCATACTCAACTGGATGGCATTTGTGTGACGGAAAATCAGTGTTTAGATGCTGCATCTGTTTAATTCCAAAATGTCAGGAAGTGCTGTAGGCAGTACTATGAAACAGCTCTAAAAATCAGAAGGAAAAAATGCTGAGATAGGAAAGAACACAGTCTCTGCTTTTGTAAGAGGTAGCAAACGAAACTTTGATCATTGTCGTCAGATCTTTGAAAGAGTTGCTCCTGGAAAGTAAGAGTTGACCTGTTCCAAGCCTGTATCACTCCTTTGTGCTGGGATTGCTGACACCTCAGAAAACACAGATAGGCAAGGCACAGGGAGGACAGTAGAATGCAGACTCTGTCACAGGAGAGTAGAGTTAGCAGGGAGTGAAGTAGCAGGAATGAAGTGCCCACCGTTCATGGTTAATGAGGACAAGCAAACAACTGGTAGCGGGAGCAGCAGAGCATAGGAAGGCACCAAGATTCCCACTGTAGGTGTAAAATGAGCATATCTGTATTACCCAGATAGGTCCCTGCCTTTCCTAAACTTGTTTGGGCACCAATGGCCCCTAATTGCCAGAACAAAGAAACTGTAACCATTGAGTGGGATGTCTTTAACAGCCTCACTATTGGAGATACTCTGTTTTCAGTCATAGTAAGAAGGCAGGACAGACTGCCTGGTTATCTTTAAGGAAATCAAAACCACAGCACAGAAACAGGTGGTTTTGTCCAAGGGTAGGAGTAACCAATCTGTTTGACCTTGAGGCTGCAGTTCTATAAGACAAGATGCTAGCATCCCACTGTCTTTGGAAAAGCAAGGTTTTGATCTTCACAATGTGCTTCCACCGCTCACCATAACACAGGCTGGGATGCTTACTGATCTCAGTATGTTCAGAGTAAACTGAAGACTATTTATATTACTGTATTCGTAGAAAAACAAATGATGAGCCAAAACAAGGTGTAGCCTTTCACTAGGAGTTAAATGACCTTTGCAATAAATCCAGTAAGCACCAGGGGAAAGGAAGAGCTAGGGCTGTGCTGATGAGGGCAGGAGAATTCTGTTGGCAAGGAAGAAAGAAAAGTGTTGGAGTTCTTTCTCTCAGAGTATCTGAGAGATACTCATGTGATAAGAAGGCCGCAGCAATGATTTACAGGTAGAAGCAAGATAATTTTTAAGGAAAGACCATCTAAATGGTTTAAATTTGGCCTGAATACTAAATATTTACTGAATATTAAATTAATCCAGTACTGGTTTAGTTATATTGGAGGTGACATTTCAATTTAGCTTAAAGATAGGTGATACAGAAGTGTTGCTGTAGGAATAGTGAGGTATTTCTTCATTTTTTTTCAGTGCATAAATTGAAGGATTAACAGAAAATGAAGATCATATGGGACCCAAATGCTTTTTATGATTTTACAAGAGTGATTGTACTATCTAAAGGGATGCATTTTATCTATGCAATTCAAAACATCAACCTCTTGATGTTTTATTGCCATTTTAAGTGCATCTGCAGATGAAAAGTAAAGTTATGCTACAGAACATTTATCTTTACATTCTCTGGAATTATTTACATGTCTCGGTTCCTAAATCTAAATGAATACATACAGAGATGTTAAAGAGAGCAGTTATGTGGGGTTTTTAGAGGCTTTTGAAGAGTAATCCAAAAGTCACTGCAATCATAATATCGTCCCTTGCTTTTAGATATATGTTTGCTAGCATGTAATTATCTAGCATTTTTAAGTTACGTTTCTTACTCTCATGTTAACAGCTTAGAAAAAATATTACTTGATAACCATAGAAAAACTGTAACGTTTCAGCATAAAGGAAACAGAACATTTTTCAGTAATAAAAGGTAATAAATAATTACAGATGAAACCACTTTTTTTCATTCTGAATCAAAAATTCTGTTAAGAGTAAACATTAATGCGTGGAAAGGTGGTTAGAAGGAATTCAGGATGGAAGCAGTGACAAAATGTTTACTAAAGCAGTGCTATACAATGCAGTGCTATTCAGAATAATGAAAGGCTTACTGAGATCAGCAGTGCATTTACAGATGCAGTAACTGTGACAAGCCTCAATAATAGGGTAGTGTCAACATTTCACAGGCTCCTACCTTCACATTTTGAAGTTCTTCTGCCAATACTCGTGAATGACTGAAGAGCTAAACATATTTCTAGGCATAATGTGTCTTCATGGAATTTGAGTTAGTATGAATTTGGTTTAAGTTTGGAAAGTGATACATTTCCACTGTAACTGGAAACATTTTAGAAACTAAATTCTTATGCACCATGTAGTGTGAAAATGAAGTAAAACTTTTATTAGGAATCTAAACTGTATTTAGTGTTTCCTTACTGTCCGGAAGGTGAAAGTGATGCTGCTTTTTCAACCCAGTGTTATCCATTAATATCAAAGTGGGAACTCCAGCACTCTGCAATTAGGTCAGTTGTTTTTTCCACCCTCTTCCACCCATGCGTTTGCCTCTTTGCCTGTAAATAGAAGTAGCTGTGTAATATAGTAGCTGTGAGATACAGCAGCTCTGAAGCTATTGGTTTTGGAACCTACAAAGAGCTCGTTTCTTCCTTGTATCATCAGCCACACACTAAAGTTTGAGAAGCTGTACAGTGTCCAGTAAGTAATACAAGCAGCTGTGTAGCATCTGTTAAATGTGACAGCCTCTTTATTTTGGCTGTGCTGCATACATGCTGCATACCTGCCAACAGTGCTCATAAACTGGAGGAACTGATCATCAATTCTTTTTTGTGCATGCAGCATTTCTAATTTTAGTTGTCTGCCTCAACTAAGTAAAATCATAGAATGGTTTGGGTTGTTAGGGACCTCTAAAGGTCATCTAGTCCTGCAATGAGCAGGGACACCTTCCACGAGAAGAGGGAGCTCAGAGCCTCATTCAGTCTGACCCTGAAATGCTTCCAGGGATAGGGTATTTAGAACCTCACTGGGGAACCTATTCAGTGCTTTTACCACCCTCATTGGAAAAAATGGAAAAAATTCTTCCTTAAATCTAGTCAAAATCTACCCTCCTAGTTTAAGACCATTAAAATGTTTGCCCCATCTTTCTTACAAGCCTTCTTTTAAGTACTGAAGGCTGCAGTAAGGTCTATCGAGGGCCTTCTCTTGGCAACCCGAACTCGCTGGGCCTGTCTTCATAGGAGGTGTTGCAGCCCTCTGATCATTTTCATGGCCTCCTCTGGACCCATTCCACCATCCCTGTCTTTCCTCTGCTGAGGACCCCAGAGCTGTACTTGTCTCACCAGAGCAGAGGAGAGGGACAGAATCTCCTCCTTTGACCTGCTGGCTTTGCTTTTTTTAATGCAGCCCAGGTATGATTGGTTTTCTGACCTGTGAGTGCACATTGCCGGCTCAGATCCACTTTTTCATCCAGCAGTACCCTGAACTCCTTCTCAGGATTGCTCTCGTTCCCTTGAGCCCCCAGCCTGTACTGATACTGGGAGTACTGCCCTGACCCAAGTGTAGCACCTTGCACTTGACGTTGTTGAACCTCGTGAGGTTCACAGAGGCCCATTTCTTGAGCTTGTCCAGGTCCCTCTGAATGGCATCCCATCCCTAAGGCATGTCAACTGAACCACTCAGCTGTATAGTAAAGCTGTTCTTTCACATACTTGGTTCTGTAATGTCCTTACAATAGCTATAGAATTTTGACTTGGAAACCGCATGGATATTTATATAACTACCTGTACCACAACTACTGTTTGGAGTGAGAAGGTGTTTTTTTTAAGAGTTGCTTGTGCAGCTCTTTTAACCTGGACTCCTTAGCAATTACTTCTTGCTCTGCAGTAACTCATATAAAAATTATACCTTCCACTTCTTTAGCTCTCTGGTCTCCTATTTGTTTAATTCCTTTTCTTAGGTGCCCTTTCCCTAGATGCTGTGCTTTTGACACCTGGGTCCTGTTCTAAAAAGCCTATGGTATTTACTCATCCATCGACAGCCTGTGGGCCAGCATAGATCTTTTCCCGATTATATACAGTAGCTCTGAAGCCATTGGTTTTGGAACCTACAAAGAGCTCCTCGTTTCTTCCTTGTATCACTAGCCAGACACTAGTTTGAGAAGCTGTACCGTGTCTGTGTAACATCTAGTAAATGTGATGTGTAACTTCCTGGACAAAATTAAAGAAAGGACAGCACTGCCTGTTTGTGACAAGAATTTTTATTGTACTTGTTTGTTAATTGAGAAAGAGTAACATTCTAGCTCAATTCAACACAATCAGCATCTTGTTCCTGCTTTGGATAAGCTAGCAAATCCAGTGTTCCCAATACTAATTTATTGTTTTTATTTTTCTTAAACTAACACCTCAAAACAAATAAATGTGTGTTCTTCTCTTCATGTTTTAGTAGCCCAACTACTTTGCTTTATTATTTAATCAATGTCATCAAATGCATCCCCCAAAGAAGTGAGGCTCTGGGAATTCATAGCCATGAGAAAAAAAAAAAAGCACAAAACCAACAAAACCTTTTTTTTATAACTTAACAGTCTAATAAAACAAGACCTATCAATATATTAAGAAAAAAATCCAGTTACAAATGGATGTATATAGAAGAAACTTCTGTGGATGTCAGAACAGAAAATGATCAGCTATTTACAAGATACACAGCAGGATGGTATAGTAGCCAAGACCCACCATTCAGAAACCAAATGTGTTCTCTCCACTGTAGGCAACATACAAGAATCCATCCTCATCCTTTTCCTTCTCATAAAGTTGTCCCATAGTTAAGCTTAAAGGGGGGAAAAAAAAAAAAGAGAGATGCTTTGCTTGGCTCATGACAGTTGCAAATGTTAACAGTTAGAACCTCATATAAACAAGGATTAGTAAAAGCTAAAACCTGTAAGTCTGTGTGTCAATTAAAATACAAAAATTAGGATATATGAAAAGTTCTCTCCTGAATTAGAAAAATGATCCTGAACTCTGTGCAGATTAAAGTTTTTTATATTTCTTCACAAATGCCTTTTTCAGAATGCTTCCTTTTTTTATTGGAAATTAGTCACTGAATGTATTTCAGGTTCTGAATCATGCATTATTGATACCATGACTAATAACAAGGTCAATGGCCTGATAGCACCTTGAATGCCTTGCTTCGTGTGTGAGTGACCTTACTTATCCCTCCATCTGGTGTAGTTGTGAATGTTCAGCTGGTCTCTTTCTGGACTGCTTCTTTGAGGCTCAGGTTGTTTTGGGGGACAAAAGCTTTGTTTTCTACATTGTCAGAAAGTGATGACTTAGAATAGTGCTAGGACCAAAACGTGTGCGCAATAAATTACAATCCGGCCAGAAACCAGTGTTGTTTTTCAATAGCTAAGGTTTTGAATGTTTGATCAAATAAAAAGTTTCTTAAACTGAATAGGCATATGGCCCTTCACAGTCTAAGCAGTTGTGGTCTTTAGGGCAATGTCTATTTTGAAAAAAAACCCCAAACCCTAGCAATTACTTGGAACAACTGTGCCAACCATCTGTCTTACAGATGGAACAGGCAGTTGACATCAGTCAGGTGCACAAATGATGCCTCCTCGGCTCACCTTTCTCTGACTTCTCAATACTGAGAAAAGGCTAGTGAACTGAAAGATGGAGACTGAATGTGAGTAACCGGGAAAAAAATGTCGTTCTACCCAAGAGAGAAGCTGGGAAGATTTGAAGGCAGTACTTGAAATGGAAGGGAACTGGTGAGTAGCAGATAGATCACCAACCTTTGACATCCTTCTCTCCTCATCCAGAAGTTTATGTAATAAGCTCAGCCTATGAGATGAGCAGAGCCATTAACAGATTACATTCTTGTTTATCTGTTAAGAAGTTATCATTTTTACATTAATATTGAAGGGTCAAGGCCTTGTTTTTCTAGCTGAGATGAGACATCTCATCATGAGCATGTGAGAAAAGACAATGGATCTTTCTTTCCTGTTCCTACCAGTTCTATAGTCCTGTTAGGAAGATGACGTATAGGCATTCTCAATACTCTTAGAAGAAAACAAGCAGAAAAAGATGGCTCTCACAGGTCCCTACTGTGTATCACAAAGCAAATTAAAATATTCCTAATTAAGTCTGGACAGGTTACGTAGAGGGACTGTTTCTGTTACAACAATTTAGTAAGAATAATACTACAACTATGCCATGTAACAACATGACATACTATTTCCTTAAATGTTATTGAAGTATCTAGTATCTTTCATGTTGAAAGTCTTAGTAGCTGCTTCTGCTATATTCTGTATGTAGCAGACAGCAATGAAACTTATTCCTATATAAAAGCAACGTGAAAAACCTTCCTATAGCAATTGTGCATTTTTTGTTTATAGAAGAAAATAAGTAATTTTTAAAAAAGTAACAGCAACTAGTCTGTAATGTTATAATTTCTTTGTAAGCTGACAGGCTATTGGGGTTTTTTTCAGTATAATTTATGGCATTTGCTATTGAGTATTTAGTGTGCAACTTTTTTGTTGCACTGAGAATCGTTACTTTTTGACATTGATGATGTACTGTTCCTGCCCTCAGCCAAGTGCAAGAACATCATTACTGCAAAGCTCACCCTTTTGCCATGGAAGTAAATCACAGTATATTTTTCAGTCACCTTTCCTTTCAGCCTAGCTCAAAAATAGCATGTTTATCAAACTCATGAGGAAAAAAAACCTTTAGTGAGACTAAGATGAAACAAACACCTCCTAAAATCACCAAACGAGCCCCAACGAGAGCTGTTACTGACCCTCTAATACGCACAGGCTTGCTGAAATTTTTCTGAATACCAAGTGAATAGCCTCTCACCTGGATTGTGGCACAGTCTTGTCTACAAAGAGGAATATTGCCTTCTCAGATGGCAGTTGAATCCTCTTCCTGATGATCCACATGAACTGGGCCACGGTGATGTCAGATGGAACTAAGTACTTCCTCTTGTCAATATCGACAATCTGAGATCCTGAGACCTTCTCCACTATGACCTGTAAAGTGCAGGTGTGAAGGTCAAGCTGTTCAGGATTTATATGAACAGACAGCTTTGGTAGATCGCTTGCTGGTATAGGCTTACAACAGTCAGCAGAGGGGATGAATAAAAAGGTTTCCTGACTGCAACCAAATGAGAGGTGGAACTGGCTCAGCACTGTAAAGCCTGATTTTACAACTGCACTGAAACCTACATTCATATACACACACAATGGCTCAAAACGTCCTATGCCTGGGTTTGGGGGTAAAAAGGTGCATTATGCCTTAAAGAAACCTGTGTCAGGAAACAATGTACATCATTTATCTTTTTGTACACTGATGATATCACTGCAATGTGGACCCAAAGTTGAAGACGAGCCAGCAGTGTGCCCTGGCAACAAATAAAGCTAATGGTGTCCTGGACCACATTACGCAAAGGACTGGGAAATGATCCTTCCCCTATGCTGGTACTGGTGAGGCTACCTTTGTGTTATGCTGAACTGACATTAGAGTATCTTTCATCATACCTTTGGAAGTCAGATACTGACTACAGGAAGGAAAGACAGCAAGATGGCCACAAACAAAACCAAACAAAATGCAACAGGTACAGGGGGAAGGAGAATTAAGTATTACTTGTGGAAAAGACCTGATGCTTATTTTGCATCACACAGGCTAGTTCTTGAAGGAAAAATAGAGGAGGTTGGGAAATAAGGTTTACAAGAGGTTCCAGTGTCTCCATTCCTCAGCTTTGCATTTCACTTAAAACATTAAGTTTGAAAAACACTTGACTATTAAATTGATGCCAACTATTTGGTATCAATGGTACACAGCTCAATCTGCATCACCAAGCAGAAAACACATACCGGTCCAGACAAAGCATTACAGCAATTTGCGATTTAATTCCTGTACCTATCTACACCTTGCTGTCCCTTCCTGAGACAGTAGCACGTCATGCTGACTCACACTATGAGTTTCTATGGGTTTTTTTCCCCTATGGTTATCAAGGATATTCCCGAAATGGACAAATGGGTATCTGTGGATATACAGCCATTAAGGATGCTGCAGTCTGTGTATGAGGGGATAGTTAGTCAAGAGAGAATGGCAAGGATCATATCAGCTGGCCAGACTGCAACTGGAGAAAATGTTGTCACTAGGTGCAACTGAGAAGAAGGATAAGTCAATGGGAATAAAAATTCTTCTCTGGGCTGTGCTAATGGAGGAGTTACTTACCAAAAGGTGAGGCAGCAGTGGCACTAACTAGCATATGGTCAGATGGGATACGGGAAATCTTACACACAAGCAAGAAAGTTGAGAATGTGGACATGTTACTAGCTGTTATATAAGGGTGTGAAGTGTGGTCATTTCGCAGACTGAAACATGGTAAAAGGGATTGTGGAGAGAAGAGAGGTATTTAGCAGAAAGGAGGGTTCACCTCTTGCATTGGCTCTTCAAACAACAGGGTTTGCATGGGGATATTCACCACGATGACTACTGGTTACAGTCATGGAATACATGAGAGAATAGCATCTAACTCATACAGCCAGAATGGAAGATTGTCAAGGTTTCGAGAATTCATAATCTTTCTTAGGATCAGGCACAGAATGAATCCTCAAGACAATGAAGGTGTTTGCTGGGATATAACTGTCATTAAAAGAAACCAGGACCCTGACAAATCATAAAAATGCCTGTGAAATGTCTAGAAAGTCAGGCACTTGCTTATTCGGCAATATACACTGGGGCAGAGGAGGAAATGTTGGATAGTTAGATGTGTTTGGGGTTTCTTTAAAACATCTAAGGACACAAAAAGAACATGAATTTACTTAGTAGGAACTCATCAGAGTGGGCAGGATGGTAACAGTTTATCCACCTTTGGCTGATGAAGCTGGCTTGGTTACTCACCGGGACACGGTCGGGGTATTTGGCTCGGATTTTTGCCGACTCGACACATCTGTGCTCTGTGAACAAAACTCATAATTAGTCGTTGCATAGTCGTACTGTTGCCAGTGTCCTAGGCCGAGAGGGCAGCGCCGGCAGGGCCGGGAGCCTGCGGGGATCGTGACACCTCCTCGCCTCCGAGGGGGTCTCTAGCTTTTCGGGGAGACCGTCCCCGGGTATCGCACGACCCTTCGGCGAGAGCCGCCAGCGGCTGTCCGCCCACAGACAAGACGACCGCCTGGGGAAGCCGACCGGGACAGATGACGACACGAGAGCCTGAGGGCGGCGGGGCCGCTGCCGGGCAGAGCCTGGCCCGAACCCACCCTTACCCAGTGCGTGGTCCTCCTTGAACATCCACTTCATGGTGCGGGCGGGCGGGGAGCGGAGCCGGCGGCGGCGAGGCCCGTGTGCGGGGGGCGGGGGCTCGTGCCGGGCCTGTCGCTGTCACGGCCCCTGTCACAACAGCAGCGGCTCGGCAGGCGGGACTTCCGGCTCGCCCGTTCCCCGGCAACCGCCCGAGCGGCCGCGCTTCCGGCCGAGGACCGCGGGGCGGGGCTGTGGCATCCGGGCACGGAGTCATCTGCCGGGTGTGAGGCCGCCGTCGGCCCTGCCCGCAGCGCTTCCGAAGCGCTCGAAGCCGCGCCATGGACTTCGCCGCCCCGGCAGACGTCCTCGTCCGCCCGTCCCTCCCTCCGTCCGTCCCCGTCCCCGTCCCCGTCCAGCTGCCGGGCGCTGTCCCGCCTCACCGCGGCCGGTGGCCCCAGGAAGCAGCGGTGCGCTATTGGCTGATACGCTCGTCTCCTCGGCGCTGATTGGCGCGACATCCCGTCAATCCGACGCTCCGCCAGTGCAACGCTGAAGGCGCGGGCGGGGGTGGCCGGTGAGGGCGGTGACAGGATGGGGCGGGGTGGCGTCAACGGGGGCTGCTCGCTATGGCCGGCGTGGACCTATTTTCGCATCCCGCGCTCTACACGCGCTATCGGGCCGGGCTCTGCTCCGCCGCGGCACTGGCGCTGTTGCTCATCACGGTGCTCACCTATGTGCCGCCGCTGCTGGTGGCCTACAGAAGCCACGGTGAGCGCCACTCGACCCCACGTGTCTCGGCCGGGCCCGGCACGGTCCTGAAACCTCGTGCTATTTCTGCCCTCAGGTTTTTGGCTGAAGCAGAATGCGTATCTGGAGCAGCCCACTGTGCGGTTCCGGTACGAGGTTCTCTTCGTCGCCACCATCGGGTCCGGGCCGGGCAGCTTTTTGGCGTGGAGCACGTTCCCAGCGTTCAACAGGCTCCAGGAGGACCGGCTCCGAGTCCCGCTCCTGTCGGTAGGCCTGCCCGAGGCGCCCCGGCAGCAGTGGCGAGAAGCGAGGCTGCAGAGTGGGGCCAGCGGACCGGCCGCCGGCTCAGGGCACGAGTGCTGACGGCGCTTGTGACGGGGTGGCCTGTCGGGCACTGCTGCCTTCCAGTAGCGGCAGCTTCATACATAATTTGTGCCTCACATCAGGATTTGCTTGATTTTTAACGAGTCCAGTTTTACTCCCTCTCAGCGTTACTGAATCATAGCACTGCTTAGGTTGGAAAAAGCCCTTAAGATCCAGTCCAGCCATTAGCCAAACCCTGCCAGTTTCTCCACTAATCCATGTCTGTAAGCACCGCTGGTGGTTTGTGTGAACCCATCAGTTTACTTTCATCAAATGAGTTGTGTCCCCCTCTGGCCACATGGGTTTTCATGATGTGAAGTTTGCAGGGGTTGCTAGGTAGCCCCTACTTTTGGAAGCAGATATGTGCTTTTGAAAGCACCTCTGCCTTGCAGTCATTGTTCTTTCTAGGATTCCACAGCGGCAGTGAATTTTTCTGTGTGCCTCTATTGTGCGCCCTGCTATGCTTGCAAGTACCTGAAGTACTGGGCATTGTGGCACAGAAGCGTAGCAAGCCTTGGCTCACAGGCAGGAATCGGCATACAGAGGCCGTTAAGAGATGCACTGCAGCGGCAGGAGGCAAAAGCCTGACCAACAGTCATATACTTGCACTGTGTCTGACAGAACGAGCAGTAAGGCATGCTTTGTAGCATGGTTGGCATGGTGTAGGGCAGAAAAGACCTTGAGGTAAACTTTCTCTCCTGGAATGGCGTATGAGACATTGTATAACAGACAGCATTGCAGGCTTCTTGTTTGTCACTAGCCCTCTGTCTATAAAGTCAAGCAGGTTTTTATTGCTTTCCTAACTAAGCAGTTTATTTGCTTCCTTGGTATGTGCATGCTGCAGTTGTGGAGGTCACCTGGGGTTTTACCTCTTCTGTTTTTCTTTCTAACAAAAATTCCCATTTAAAAAAAAAATCTTTTAGACTAGAGAAGAAGACAAAAATGAAGATGGCAAAATGGATCAGTTGCATTTTAAATTGGAACTTCCACTACAACCTACAGAGCATGTAGTTGGCGTTCAGCTGATTCTACTCTTTTCCTACCAGCTTTATGTGAGCATTTTTAGTGTTATTTGTTGTGACGTATAGGTTCAGTGTAATATTTCAGTAGTGGTTATACAAAGGACAAAAAGAAACTTCCCACATTTGAAATTCCTGTCTAAAATGTTTATTTTAGTAACAAATATTTAATTTTCTTCTCCTCTGCTGTGTCATTCCTAGTCTAGCTCTGTTGCATATTTTGGTACACTTCGTTAGAATTTTTTTGGGTAATTTTTTTAAGCTTTTTATTCTCTTGAGCTGTAGTGCAGCATAGAGGACAGAAATGCACAACAGTGAGTATCAGTGTGGGTGGCACCTGGAAATAACTGAGAATCTTGCAGTAGGTAGAAGGATGTCCATTCTAACGTAAGTGCTATGTCTTGACATAACCAGTTAGTCTTCTGAGGTGGAGAGTCAGGCTATTGCAGCAGCCCAAAACTTCTTAGATTTTGCTTAGCAGCTCTTGAAGCACTGGTAATCATCTGCCAGGCTCTTCTGTATCTTGTAACTGGGAGGAGGAAGAACGTGTTATAGGAAGACAAGGCAATACAATGTTGCTGCCATTGTATCTCAAGTGGAAGTGCAATTACTACCTAAAGTAAAAAGTAAAATACCCCTGCACAGAGAACCTGTGGATACATCTGAAAGGTGCAATAATACCGGGCTGCGTTGGATGCAGCCACACAGAGAAGTTTTTTTTTCCTAGGAAGACTAGGCTTAGTTTCTTGAAGAGATTCCTGCTGATTGCAGATGGACAAGTTTAGCAAGCATAGCTGTGTGGTATAGAAAACATTCTTAAGCCTGAAGCCCAGAATAAAGGCCCAACAGTCCTAAATTTGGTCTGAAGTATTAGGTCAGATATTAGTATTCCACGGAGTTATGATATTCACAACACTTTTATTCCACTGCAAATGTGAAAATTTTCCTTCAGATTGAGTGGTTGATGAGAACTTCCTTCTTTATTTGGTCCTTGTTGCAGAGTTGATTTTGATTTTGATTGCTGAGGAGTTTTTTAAAGCGTGTCTCCAATGAATGTGTTTAGTCAACTTGCTGCTTTTTACATGTGTATGGCAAGTCAAATCTTTTGGTCATTAGCCACAGACTGTTGGCCTTCACTGAATTTCCTGTGGAACTTCGCTTAGTTAATAAAGTTAGTTAACTAATAACGAAGGTAGTTCCCTTTTTAATTTGGTGTTGCCTTGTTAAGAATAATGGGATGATCTGAAACTTGGGAGCCATAGAAAAATCAAATCCATGTAGAAAAATTTGTAGATACAAAGAGGTAGAAAAGTGTGTTGTGTTCCCCCTTTTCCCCCTAAAATCTCTTTTTTTGTGTTCACTATTTCAGAGAATGTCAACATTTGTGATGCAGAGCATGGCTTTTCTTCAGTTTTTTTCTCCCGTGCCAGGATCTCAGCTGTATGTGAATGGAGACCTGAAATTGAACCAGAGGCAATTACTTAAACATTGTGGACTAGATACCAGATACAATGTAAGGAAATGTTTTTCCCTTTCCCATCAATTTCCGCCCTGCTCTTTATCCTCCTAGTATCATAGGTGACACCATAATTATTTGTACTCCTGCTCAGAGTGAAGCATAAGACTTTGGAACTGGTGTTTTCTTGTTAGGCTAACAGAGGGAAGACTTTATTCTGCCCAGATGTTCAGTCTGATGTTTATGTGCATTCCTTGAAGGACATGGTTTCTTTGTGTAAGGAACTCAGTAGAATTACTGGCTTGCAGACTGGACAAATAATTCAGGTGTCTCCTTGTTGTAACAGGTGTCTGTGGTCAATGGCACAAGTCCTTTTGCAAGTGACTATGATCTAGCAAACATCATTGCAGCATATTGGGATAGAAATGGTAAGCCTGAATGTGTAGCTGTAAACTACAGTACAGTAGTAGCTAGCATATTGGCAGCTGTTTTGTGAGGTATATGAGTTCTGTTTTAATACCTAAATGCCCCTTAACCTGGATGTTTCCTTTCCCCATTTTAGTGACGACAGTCTTTTCAGATCCCAGCCCTGTGTGGATGACTGGAAGAGCAACACATATGCCATTTATCATTAACGCCACTATTCATTACCCAGTGGAAGTTATCTTATATCCTTTGAAAACTGCATAAACTGTGACATAGTAGGGTTGCATATTGTATGCCTCCACATACAGGACAAATGAAAACTGTCTTCTCCTAGACTTGTTGCTAAACTTTTTCTTTGTTAGCTAAGCAAATGCTAAAGTTCTGGAGTTAATGAAATACCTATTTGCCCATTCCTCCAGATGGTTCTGCTTGCATGACCGCTTTTTGCCTTTCTTTAAGAAGCCTATGTTGCTTTTCAACTTTAGTAAAGGCTTTTAAGGCAGTTTCTTAGCTATTCTCAGGGAATATTCTTAGTACATCTTGCTTTGGTTCTGCAGCACCTGCTGTCCCAGTCTGTCATGGATGCCACTAGCAAAGCGTGATACTGTAGTCTGTGACCTAAAGAAATCTGTATGTAAGATAATATCACCAAATAATAACCCCTGCAGTGGGAGGGGGTTACATCTGTTACATGTGCAGACAGACATTTTTTAGAAGGTAATTCTTTTTTAATTGTGTTCTTTGCTCATTTTCTCAGACAAGAACAAGCCTGCATTTAAAACAGTCTGCACAGAGCACACTTCTTATGAGATTTGTTTACCTGCCCGAATATTAATAATAACTACTTTCTGATGAGTCAGGCACAAAGTAGGTACGTTACCCAGAATTGGTTTAAATGTCTTCTAGGATGGATATTCTCTCCAGCTTTTGTTACCTTCCATGGTAAAAGGCTTTTAGGTGTTTCTGTGGCTCAGAGGCTTAGCATTTGCCACACACACTGATGTCTCAACAGATTTTGTGCCTTTCTGCCTCTACGTGCCTTTGTTTAGTTATTGCCGTGGTAGCATCAGAAGCTTCTTCATTAACACTCCTTGACTTTCTTTAAATATCAGCCAGGATTTTGGGAAATTATTAAATTTGCCTGGATCCAGTATGTCAGCATCCTGCTTATCTTTCTTTGGGTGTTCGGTAGGATTAAGATGTTTTTGTTCCAGAATCAAGTGTTGACTACAATTCCAATATCATCAGTTCTGCCAGGGTCTCCAGTACTATCCTACAAACAGCACCAGTCATGAGGAGATGCCTGAGAACACTTTAAAGAAATGCAGTTCAGAAATAGTAACCTGATTTTATCTCTGTACACGTCTTACTTAGGAAGATCAGAATTTTGTATGTTTCAAGTATGCTCTGTTTGTGCTTCCTTTTTAAAATACATGTTAATTCATCTAATTTCTCTGGGACCACTGCTTTGGAACTGAAAAATTTTTTATTTTTGACAGTTGAAGAAGAGTCTAGTTATCTTTTTGCAACTGGAACATGCTTCAAAAACCAGTAGAAAGCAATGAGTCTGCTTTTGCATGTTCTTAATTTTCCTGCACCTTGAAGACTGAAAATAATACGCTTAAAGTAACAACATTAACTGTTTTTACTTCTTGTAAATGAATTCACTACCGTCTTAGAATTCTGTCAGGAGTTATTTGTACATGCATTTATGTGACCTTTGAAATGAAAAAAAAAAAGAAATGTGAAAAAATGCATGGATGAGTTAAAGTCAGAGATGCACTTCTGTAACTGTGGCTGTACATACTCAGTGTTTAGTTATTACATCAGATGGTAGATAAATTCAAGGTTGATGTGAGAAACCAGGTTGTGGGTGATAGCACGTGCAAGGTTGGCACATCCATTTACTACTGGCGTTATTACTGTAGCACTAGACCATTAACTGTGAATAATAAAAGAGAGAAGTCTGGTATTTATTGAAAAAAAACAAAAAATAGTACCATAGAAGCTTCAACGTTCCCAAGCAAGTGAATAATTCCTTTCAGAACTTAAATAGCTTAGAACAGATAAAAATTATAATCACCTGGTATGCACTGAAAGACTGTGTCCCTCATTCTTGATGGGGGTGGTAGTAGGGAAGATTATTTTATTTTCTCTTTCTAGGCTTACTTTTTATGCCAGACAAGCTCACAAGAGAAAACAACAAAATTTCCATTATGTTTTCAGTTTTGTAGCAAATTAATTCTAGCAAAGCAGTGTTATGGCAGGACGGAATTTAAAACAATTCTACATGCTAGAATTCTGCACAAAATTCTAAAAGTGTCTTCGGTTCTCTTGAACTCTTAATACACGGTGCAGCTATGAAATATGAAAGAACAACTTGTATGACAACTTGTACCTTGTACCTTTTGGCCATTGTCCCCTAGACTTCAACATCCTGACAATTGGGAGACCTACCTTTTCCAGAAATCTCCAGTTTGCTTTTTGATCTTTAAAGCCTGTATGTGGCGGTGTAGGACTACTGATAATTGGCTTCATATCAGCATCTTCAAAGTCAAAGCAAATGTCTACTGCTTTTTAGTGTTTCTAGGCACTACGTAGCATGAACAAAGGGGCCTGTGAGCTTGTTTCCCCAGTATCTCAAGCTGATGTACATTTGGTATGCTGTAGTTCCAGCTTTTCTCCCTTGCAGTAATAATGGTGCTTGTGCAACTGCATGAGTTAATTCATGGAGTTCATTATGGTGAAGATGATCTTTACCAAATATAATTACTTTTTCAGACAAGTCAGTTCCCTGAATGAACTTGGTATGTGTCTGCATGAGCATTAGGGTGGGCACAAGCAAGGGGTAGAAATCTCTGGAGAGACCACAGGACCGTATTTTAAGGGTTTGGATGTTGTACTCCCACAAAAATGGAATGTGTAACAGTATTCCTCCAAGCTGAACAGAAGCCTGTTTAAAGTAGCAATGGCAACATGAAAGAGACTAATGCTGGAAAGCAACAGTACTGGGAGACTCCACTGATCCCTACCTCACTTTTCTCTCCTGTTGTAGCCTTTCACATGAAGTTATGACAAGTGATGCTGCACAGAGCAACAGTTCAGTGAATGCATGTGAAGCAAGAAATGGAGAATAGGTCTGGTTCAGGAAATACAGAGAAAAATATTCTTAAGTTCTCTTTTCCTTTAGAAGGAGAAAGCTGGAAAAAATTGTCTACAGTAGTTTAAGCAAAGAACTGTTTATGTCAAAAGGAGGCAATCAAAAAGAGTTATTTGCTTGCAAGTGGCTTGTAACTGTTTAGTATGACCTGAAGCCATCCTTCCATTTCTTTTGAAAGAGGTTTTTCGTGACTGAGACTGAATGCAGGGTAAAAGGAGCCGTAAAGGCAGATGTTACCGCAGCAGGGAAAAAAACCCCGTTGGTGATACCTCTGCTGTGGTAACTTCATGAATCACTTTTTATACTGACCATAGTTCTCGCTTCATAGTTCTGACTCCTTTCTCAAGCTTGAAGAGACATTCCACTTCTGTAAGTAACCAAGCAATAGAAAAAAAGTTAGGTGAGATTTTACAGCTTGAGCAATAAACTGAACTACAGGGGAAAAATATACCTGAAGATCCACTGCAACTAGCATTAAAAAAGGGAAGGAAGAAGCTTTCTCAGAAAGCTATCTGCAAGGACTCTTCCTTTAGCTTGCTAAGCACCACAAAAAAGTCAAACCCACTGCCATTCACCACAGTGCTGCCACACAGGTCTTCCGTGTATACATATGACAGAGAGAGTCTGAATGCTCTTCATTGACGGAGGACAGGGCAGCTGGCTAATCAAATTTCTGTAATTGGTTCTGTAAGAAGAAAAAGTAAGCAGCTTTAGGTTAAAAGTCCTATGCATAAATTGAAGTGGGAATGTGGCCGTGTAAGAGCCATACTTCAGGAGTCTTTAAGAGATGGAACGAGGATAAAAGAAAGTACCTCGGTGCTTGTTAAGTCGCCGAGCAGCCCGTTAGTAGGGGCAGTATCCTCTGGTGCTGCTCGCACGAGGAGAGCGGGACGTGGCCGTGCCGAGCTCTGTGCGCACGGGGCTGCTGGGCCGGGGTGGACGGAGGACGAGGAGGCGAGGGGGGGGGGCTGCTGCGACCGGCGGGCCCGAGGCACGCGGCACCTCGCGGAGGAGAGGCCGCCGGGCGCTGGCAGCTGCGGCGGCCAGACGGCGCTGCCACGGGCCGGCTCCGGCCAGCGAGCCGGGACCCTACGGGCCGGGCGCTTGCGGGATGCTCATGGCTGGCTGCGGGGCGGACGCTCCTGCCCCGCCGGGCCGGTCCCACTCCCGCTGGGAGGCCGGTGCTGGGCGGGGCAGGCGAGCGGGCCGCCTCTGTCAGGCTGCGCCTTTGCTCGGGGATGCTCCGAGTGCGGGGCGGATCGGCTCCTTCTCGGGCCCCTCCCGCTGCCCCGGCACCTCGGCCACGTCTGAAAGCGACTCATTGTCTCTGTCGGCAGCTCGGAGCCGCGGCCGTGGCGGTAGGCGGCGGGGAGGTACTGGCAGGCTGCTGCGGGTGGGGGTGCGGTTGTTCCACAGGACTGGAAGTCCCGCTCAGATCTTTTTTTTTCCGGTCTAAAACAACGGCGCTTATAGTCACTCGCACTACGTTTTAGGGGATGTTTTTGAGCCGTTCACACACGCCCCTGCTTGTGGCGGCGAAGTAGCGGTAATACCAGTTGCGGCGGAGCCGACGCCACACCGACAGAGGTAAAGCTGTCGAAAATCGGCCTTTTTTGTTATTTTATTCCTTCGTTTTTTCTTTTCCTTTTTTTTTTTTTTCCCCTAGAGAACATGGCTGATTCGGGTTAAGGTGGTTTCTTTTGCTGGGGTTAGATGGCGAAATAAAGTGCTTTAGACAACTCTTCCCATCGTTTCGGGAAATCCCTTCCCATTTTTCTGTTGTGTCCTGCCTGTCTTTCTACGTGAAGGTGCCATGCTGGTCGGAAGAATTTGTCATTATTTCTTAGTTGCAACAGGGTTGCCTCAGTGGGGCACACAGGGCACATCTCAGCCCAGTCGTCCTCCGACTTCGAATTTCAGGACACTATTGTACCAGTGCAGACAGAGTCTCAAGTACGTGAATAACATTCAGTCACTGCGGGTGTCTCTTTGTCACCCCAGTTTTGCCATAGTAAAAATTCCTAACAAAAGTTGCAATTAAGTGGACCTCATTTCTTGAACACCAGTAATTGTAGTAGCTGAAAACACTTTGTGGTTTTCAGCTGCATTGCATGAAGAAATAGGTGCTTTAGGGCTATGCCTTGACGCTGCCATTTGTTCAGGCTGGACAACTTTATCTAACCCTAAAAAATACACAATATCTTCCAAAGAAAACAGTACCTTTTAGAAAAAGAACGTTAATGGTCATGTAATTAAATGTATGGTATGTTTCGTTGTATTATAAAGTATTTTAGCCTGATGATTTAAGCCACTCTTCAAGAAATCTCATTTTTCACTAGATAGCAAAAAGAAGTACATTTCTGAAAGCTAAATTAGCAGTATGAGCTGAAATGCTAATATAATAATTCAGAATCGTTACAGTACATTTATTGCATTTTTATTATTTTAGTTGCAGTTTCACTATTCTGTTAAAAAAATTAAGCAGGCTTATGAGTTTCAACTATTTAGTATTGGAAGGACTTTCTGTAATACCAGTGATTACGGAAGGCACTCGTCAAACTAGCTTTTTCTTTCCCCATCCAAATACCAATTTGCATATTGTTGTTGATACATTAAGCTGTTGCCTTGCGAAGGTATGTGATTTCTGGCCGCAGAAGAATACCAGAAAGTGATGTTTTGTCAGCTGGGTGATTTACAGCAAGAATTACCAGTAATATTGTTCTGCATTTTTCTTTGACCAGCTTTGTCACGTTCCTGTATTTCACTTTTTTGAGTAGCAAACTGTGTTTCTAATGTTCGTGCATAGAAGCCATTTTGGTGGTGATTGCCTTGGTGCGATGTCTTATAGGTGAAGTATGCAGTGAGCAAACTTCTCCGTGAGGAAAAGCAGACCTTCAGGTGATCTTTGCTCTATTTATCATGCCACGCACAAACGTTTTGCTATTAATTCTGTAAGATGCATGATGACATTTACTATTATCATTCTTTTTACTGTCAGTACTGCTGCGTTTGGTGAATTTTAAGTACATAAGTGATACTTATATTCATCTTGTATGATTGCTCTAAAAGGCCCGCATTTACTGTATGACAAGAATAGATGGCAAGCATTTTTGGGTAACATAATACAGCATTAGGTATTAATTTTTCAGTGGAAGAGATCAATCTGGCAAAATTAATTCACAGAATCACAGAATATTCTGAGTAGGAAGGAACCCAAAATTGAGTACCTTATTTGAAGTTGAAGTAGTTTCTGTGTAATCTCTAAAGTTTGTGGCTTTAAAAATCCTGCATAGGCTGTTTTAAGTGAAAGTATGCTGGAAATTTTCTCACACAAAAAATGGCCAGGGAAGACTCTGACGAAGACAGCTAAGATTCGGTTGCTCAGAAGTCATTGTAGGAGAGCAGGTATTTGTAATTCTTCACTCAAAAGTTTTTGCTTTATTCCGGCCAGATTTTTCCGTCTTTCCACAACAGACCCAGACTTGTTTGTTCTCAGGGAATCTTCATCCCAGCCTTTTGTCTAAAGCTCAAAGAGAGAGCATGTTTCTTGACATCTTTAATGTGGGGCAATATTTCAGTCTTTCTACAGTCTTTTTGGTATCCCAGAAAAAAAAAAGAGCCACGTAGTAGGAGGTTTTTTTTTTTTGCCTATAAAGTTAGTTTTTGCTACTTACATTAAGTCTCTTCAGGTTGAATTCTGGGCTGAAAGGAAGTTACTTAGAAACTATACTCCTTTCAGAGCTGACCTGCAAAGATCTGATTACTTGATTCCAACATTATATGTCGTACGCGACAAACGAATAAAAGTCCCTCGAAGCAAGAGCTGAATGATCATCCACTACTCAATTTCTTTCTTTCCTGCCATTCTGGGTCTGAAAGTGCTCTCTTTAGAAAAGGGATCTTTTTGGGACCAATACTGCCACTGACTGTATTTCTACCCTGCCTGACAAAACTGTCTATCTTGGCAAGCAGTGGCAGATGCTAGTGGCCCTGCAGCTCAGCAGTCTATCAGAGACAGTTTAAGTCATGAAAAAAATGATTGCTCTGTTGGCCAGTTTGTATCATTAACTTCCTTTGGACAATATGTAAGAGTAGTTATGCTGGGACTGTCCCAGGGTTCATCTAGTCTAGAATCTCGTTTCCATTAGTAGCTATTAGCAGGCAAGCCCAGTGACAGAGCTTGATTCAGGACTGTCAACTAAACCATATATGTAGATGCTTTTCAGATTATGTTTTGAACATTTACATTGGCCTGTGAAGAGAGGATTGTGCCTCAAGAATTTGTGAGAGACTTCTGATTATTCTCTTTACCAGAGCTCTCCTTGAAGAAACAGCATCACAAAAGAAGTACTACTACTATTCACAGAAAAGGAATTACAGTGTAGCTGTTATTAAAATAATTCATGCTTATTTACAAAAGCACATACTGTGATGCCACCGAGTATTGCCATACTTCATGAGCTGAGAGAAGTGAGAGGTGTTGGAGTGCTCTCTGCTGCAGCTTGATGCACCCACAGTTACTGATGTCCACATCTACTCCTTTTAGGGGACAGTAATCCTTGTAATGTTAAACTGAAAGAGAAATACAGTGGAGTGACACAGAAAGAGGTTTTTTGCCTTTTTTCAGTATTTACCAATGGGCCTTGTGTATTTTGTAGATTTTTTTTTTTTAATCCAAGAGCTGCATCAACCCAAGGTTTTCGTCAACATCAAACATTTACTTATTTGCTTATTTCTGCAGTGATCTTAATGTCATACATTACTTCGTTTTAGTTTCCAAGAGCTGTCACCTGCAGTGATCATCTCCCAGTGCAACTGATTAAGGAAGCAGTTAGTGCCACATACATACATGCACATTTGAAGAAAGGTTTTACTAATGCAAGAGTATTAGTAAATTAGTAATTTGTATTGTGTAAGTTTTATCATTACTGTGCCACAGGAGCAATGGTTCACCAGCATTTCCCTTTTCTTTTTCAGCTTTTCTCATTGCCCTTCTTCAGTGAGAATGGCAAGGATTCGGATTCCTAGCACAATCGTTATAATTTTTGTTACAGTTCAGACTGGATTCTTACTCTTCATGTATGCCCGGTATAGTAGCTTCATGCCTCAGTCTGAGGAGAAACCATCTCAAGTCCACATCCTTATTCTCTCCTCCTGGCGGTCGGGATCTTCTTTTGTCGGTCAGCTTTTCAGCCAGCATCCCAACGTCTTCTACCTGATGGAACCTGCATGGCACGTGTGGGTTACAATGTACCAGAACAGTGCCAAAGTGTTACACATGGCAGTACGGGACTTAGTCAGGTCGGTCTTTCTGTGTGACATGTCTGTGTTTGACGCTTACATGCCTTGGAAAAGAAATTTATCGGATCTTTTCCAGTGGGCAGCGAGTCGGGCGCTGTGTTCAGCTCCTGCTTGTGACTCTTTTCAACGTACTGACATAACCAGTGAAATGGCATGCAAGACTCTTTGTGGACGGTATCCGTTCAGCAAGGTGGAGGAAGCCTGTAAAACTTACAGCCATGTTGTCATCAAGGAAGTTCGATTCTTTGATTTGAAGGTCCTCTACCCTCTTCTCACTGATTCATCCCTGAATCTCAAAATTATTCACCTGGTTCGTGACCCCAGAGCAGTTGTTAAGTCACGGGAACAATCAGTCAAAGCATTAGCCCGTGACAATGGAATTGTCTTGAGTACCAATGGCACTAAAGTGGAAGACAGCAAATACAAAGTAATGCAGGAGATTTGTAGAAGTCATGTTCAGATTTATGAAACAGCTACTCTAAAACCACCTAATTTCCTGAAAGATCGCTATTTAATGGTTCGTTTTGAAGATCTGGTAAGAGATCCATTATCAAAAATATCAGAAATGTATAAATTTGCAGATCTTCATTTGACTCCCAGGCTCAAAAGCTGGATCTATAATATCACACATGGACAGGGACCAGGAAAAAAAAAAGAAGCCTTCAAAATAACGTCTCGAGATGCAGTTAGCGTTTCACAGGCCTGGAGAAATGTTCTTTCCTTTCAGAAAGTTAAGAAAATACAGGAAGTTTGCAAAGGTGCTATAAACATGCTTGGTTATCAGCTGGTGGACTCAGAAAAAGAACAAAGAGATCTGACATTGGATTTAGTGTTGCCAAGGCGACAAAATCAATTCAGTTGGTCATCATTTAATTCAAAGCACTGAGACATTTTTGAGACATCTGGGGAGGTGGGGCAGGGCAGATATTTGAATATTTCTCTACTGTGCAGCATATAGTAATTGAAAAATCTTTGGCTGATGGCTGTAACTATCTTTTTGCCTACTGTTTTTCTGTTAACGTAAAAAGGTATTTTCCTGAGTTTTTTGCATTAAAAAAAAAATCCAGCAAGATACTTGTCAGATTGCAAATTTATAGCTGAGCTGTGCTGCTCACAGCATTGTTTTAAGAATACAGTTCAAGTACTTTCTATTAAAAGATGATTTCTCAAAGATGTCCTTGTTTATTAATAATAATTCTCTTCTTTTTTCATGCTTTAAATATTTAAGAATCACAGTTCTTTATTTGTATATATGGCACAAAGTAGATACTAAATTCCTTCCCTTGACTTTCTTCTTTTGCTTTAAAGTTGTTGTGTGGTTGTGTATTTTTTTTGACTTCTCTTGATGTTTTAAATTGTAACATAAAAGTTTTCCAAAAGCTGGGGCAACTGCAGCAGTTCTGTTGTAAAAGGCTTAAACAGGAACTTCATTTATTCATAGATTTCATTTATTCATAGTGATTTCCTTGGAATGGCAACATTTACAATCAGATACTTGAATGTGATGTTTGCATGGAGTGCAAAAAACAAAGGCTATGAAGAAACATTGAGTGGAATCACTGTGGAAATAGCTTCTTAATGCTGTTCCTATTGTGTTCTAATAGTGTGACACAGAATAGGTGCACACTTGCTCCTGCAGTGCAATTCTTACCGTTATCCTCTCTCTTCAGAACTACAAGTTGTTAATGAAGATCACTGAGAAATTTAGGATGCCTTGAAAATTTGCGCATCCATTGCTGTATGGAAGTGATAAATTCAAGCAATTTTGATAGCAGAGAGAGATATTGTGTACGGTTAGCATTCGGTATTGCGCTCAAGAAACCCATGCGGGACTGGTGATGCGAAGAAACCGTGCATGCGCTAATTACAAGTCACTGCGTACGAGCGGGGGACACGCATCTGCAGCTGGCGGCTGTCACGTGCTGCAGGGTACTGCTGCTAGAAGGCGCATACGCGGCGACTTGTTGGTTTTTGAGCCGTCGCTGCTGCCACCTGCTGACTAAAATTGGGAACTCCCGGTAAGAAACCCGCGGTGGCGCTTCCGCGGCTGCCCGCTGCCTCACGCTGGTACCGGTAGTTGAAGGTTCAAAGTGAGCGGGAAACGGGCGATCGCCTGGTGGGTCCAGGGGAAAGCCCCGAGGAGGGCGACGATGCCTCTAGGGGGCGGCTGGGCTGGCGGGGTCCGCCGCAGAAGCACCGAGTGGCGGGAGCTTCCGAGGACGGCGCCGGGCGGGAGCGGGTGGCAGGGTCTGTCCGGAGCCGCGCTGGGGCGCGCGGAGCTACGTCGGGCACGTGGTGCTGCGCAATCGCTGTCCCGGCGGGGCCACAGAGCGGGGAGGGAGGAATTTCACCGCATGCCGAGAGAGCTGCGGTCCACGGCACGGGACTTGCTGTCGTCCGTGCTCGTTCCCGGGGCATGCTGGGTGTTGTGGTCATCCGTCGCACGGCTGCTGGGCGGCCGCGTCGGGTTCTGTAGGGGATAAAATCAACATTAAGGAGTTGCTGCTGGCTGCTGGTGTCCCGGTCTTTTCAGGCAGGTTTTGTACTGAATTGCAAGACAGTTTTCTTGCCTCTGGGGAGTGACATCTGCATCCCACTGGAAGGAGAAAATGTGGAGATAGCGGGAAGCTGAAAGATCACTTTTAGATCAGCTCTTGGATTCCAGTTCTTTCGGGTGGGTCAGTGCTGTCCCAAGTACAAAGGAAGTAAATCCTGGAGTACTTGTTTTTTCCCTGTTGAGCTTCGAAGAGACACACTGGACATGAAATTTCAGGGAAGTTGCAGTTGCTGTAGTGGCTGGAGTGAGAAGCAGTGGAAGCTGTTTGCTGGCTGCTCGTTCCTCCCATTTACTTCAGTTCCCTGGGGCTCCAGGTAATCACACATCACCTTTGCTTTTTCCAAGGGCTTTGCTGAAGGGTTTCTAAATGTGGCAGTGAGATTTTCTTTAGATAGACTTTATTTCTGTTTCTAGAAGTGTGTCTCCTTGTACAGTCTGTGATTTAATAGTTCCCATGCCAGAATAATGGCAGTGGAAGAAGGCAACTGAAGCCAATGCCTTGGACTAGGATGTGCCAGGCCTCTGACAAGCACCAGGTTAAGGGTTAGGGGGTTAGGGTCAGTGGTTAGGTTTAGGGTTTGGGTTAGTGAGTTAGGGTTAGGAATTGGGGTTAGGGTTTAGTGTTACGGTTGGGTTAGGGGCTAGGGTTAGGTGTTAGTGTTCCAGTTAGGGTTAGGGTTTAGTGGCTGTTACAGTCAGGGATAGGGCTAGGGTTAGAGGTTAGGATTTTGGGTAGACTTTGGACCATTTGGGTTAAGTTTAGGGTTTAGCGTTAGGAGTTAACATTACGTATATATCTATTTTTGCAGCATTGTATGGCACTGTGGTTAGGAATCTTACATGTCTGCATATCAATTTGGATTGCTTTTTATGTTCTGTAATGTGTATTGCACTGTAATGCCCTGCAATTGCATAAATCCCTGTCCATGTGTGTTTTGCCCTTATGTACTTGATTTTGTATTGCATTAATGTGTATTTAACTTGATTGTTGTTTGAGAGTTTCAGTTTGGGTCAAAAAGGACCTTTCATTCTACTTTTTCACCATTTTCAACAATCTACCATATTCATTTTGTCTCTCTTCAAACAGAAAGCCAATTCAACATTGAAATCCATATATTCTTGTGTTCCAAGCTAACACATAAATGCATTTCTCTTCCTCCACCTCTTCCAAATACATCTTAGAATAGAAACATTCAAACTCACTTATCCTGGGAACCTGCAGAATTCTGTGTCAGCGGCTCTGCATTGCCTAATGAAAACCCCACAGATTTCCAGGGGGTTCTGCCTGCTCTGATTTTCAATTCCCTTTCCCCCAGCTGCTCCCAGCTCTGGCATCTGGGGCAGTTGTTTCCACCGGGCAGGACAGGAGGGTTTCACACCTAATCTTTCCCAGGAGCTGCCATCAGAGCCTTTGGGTCCTGCTTTGTCAGCCCCCCCCAGGCCTTAGAAAGCAGCATTTTCTTCCACCCTCAAAGGAGCTGCCTCACAGTCCTCCAAAAAGGCCACTAAGCAAAGCCCCTACAGCTCTGGTTTGCTTGTTTGTTCCCAACCCCAAGATATTTCACTGAAATAAAGCGTGGAAATCTTTCTCAGAAAGAGGAGCAAAGGGACCCTGCCCCTCCAAACACAAACGTCCCGGCCATCACCACTCCTGTTCCACCAGTGAACTCACATTGGCCTTGTTATTAGAGGGCCTCCACTAAGACTCCAGTTTTTCTCTCCCGCAGGAATTTCGAGGCCCAGGGAATGGCCATGCCCAGATTTGCCAAAATCCGCTACGATTTCACCACACCAAATGCCAACAAGCTGTTGGTTGGTGCTTCAGTTGGTGCTGAAGGATGAAATCCTGGAGGTATGAGAGCACGCTTGGGACAAGGTGTGTCCTCCTCCCCACGGGCAGGAGAAATCTTGGGACACTGGCAAGCACCAACGCCATTTTCCCCGGTGGTTTCTGAGCAGTGACACGAAGCTTTGCTCAAATCTAAAGCTGGAACAGGCTGACTGTGTGTGTTGGGTCACTTCCTCAGCTCAAACGTATCAGTCACATCTTAACTACAATGAGGAGGGAGGAAGACAGCTTGCTGTAGGTACGGTGCTCACCCCCTGGCTGGGTCTGTGTTCCTTATTACCACTTCCCCCTCCACAAGGAATTATTTTCTCTGAAAAACACCTTTTTCATAACCTTTCTCTTACTGCAGCACTGTTGGCAGCTGGAGAATGTGGGACATGAACTTGGGCTAACACTGATCTGTGAGCTGAGGAAAAGGTTTCTGTGCAAAATGTAGCTTTTTACTTACTATTTATTTTAATGCAAAAAGACGACAGAAAGTCAGTGGAAAAAGCAATATGGAGAAACTGGGAAATTAAGTAGGAACTATGAATTCTTCAGCACCCAGAGGTGCTCTTCTGTTTATCCTTAGGGTTAAGTTCTGATGCTTTCCAGGAAAGGTTTCAATCCCGGATTGCATCTGAGAGCAACAGGTCTAATTCTGCCCTCAGTGATATCAGCAAAGCATAAGAGCCAAGAGAGCAGCCCTGGAGCTCGTGACTCACCTCCCGGGCTCTCAGGCAGCCTGGGATGAGCAGGGCAGTAAGTGATCACCCCCTCCCTCCTTTCTCCAGCTTGACCTTCGTCCTCCTCCTCCAGAGAGTTTCNTTTCTTTTCCTTTCCAAAACGTTTAAGTGTGTCTAAGGAACTGCTCAGGTCAATCCCTTTCTCTCGCTTCCTTTGCTCATCTCCGGCCACACAGGCAGTGCCCGCCTGGCCTGTTCCTTCGTGTGGTTCCACAGAATTCCCAGCCAAACAGGAGATCCACATCACTCCCTCACCCTGCACATGCTAGAGGGAGTCACAGAGCAGGAGAGAGGCCAGGGGCCCTGCTCACCTCACGCTCTTATCCCACCCTGTTCACCCACTGTGGACTCCTGGAAGCAGGAGCGATGGAAAGTCCTGTAATGCAAGGACACGTATCTGTTCATAACACTGAGTTATTCTCCACAGGAGAGTTATTCTCCACAGTCTTCAGGAGTTTCATGGGCAAAGTGATACTAGATGATATGTCACTGGAGTTTTCTTAGAGTCACAGGATGGCCTGGGTTGGAAGGGACCTTAAAGCTCATCCCATTATGAGTGTGTTGCTCACTCCAAGTTTGTGCTTCCTGCTGTTCTGTTCACCTGTGGAGCAAAACCTGGAGCTCCGAGGAGTGGGATCAGCAAATTACTTATTAGAAATAGCAGAAAGGACTGAAGAGAACTCAATCCCAAATCTCCAATTGTAGATTCTCACAGAACTGTCCTTCCCCATCAGACAACAACCAAGGGGTGATGGGAGGAAAATAAATGGCAACAAAGGGGCACAGAAAAATGGGAACCTGGTTCTTAGAAGCACACGGTCCATTCCTCCTGACCTCTGCTGCCTCATGTGGGCTGGGATTCTCCCCTCTTGCTGTTAAGTCTGCAGGGCAGTTCCCTTAATTCAACAGCCCAAATGGAACTAAATAAGTCAAACCCAGGAAGATGACAAACTGAAGCAAAAACCCAACAGCAACACCAGACCTCAGGGAATGGGACCCTGTCCCTTGTCCCACTTGACAGCACAGTTGGGAGCAAAGACACTGTCAGATCGGGTTTACACCCTTAAGCAAACCTCGAACAGAAGCTGGTGAGTATTGTGGGGTTTTATGTCCTTTGAATGAGGTGTAACGCACAGGGTAAGTTAGAAACACAAGAAACAAGCTCGGTCTATGTAAGAGACTGAAATGTTAAAGTTTATGGCTTAAACATTGTTATAAGGGACTTTTACAAAACTGGGTAACAAAACTGCACCACCAGAGCTGCACCAGAGACCAGCACACCCTGAACGGGACCCCTGGGCTGAAGCCTTGAACTGTGAGTTAACTTAAGATAAAAGTAACACTATTCTCAGGTCTGGGCTGCGGGAGATGAATGCTTCCATGGAAGGACCAAGTCCAGCAGCTGTCCTGAGAACCATCCCTGGCTGGATTAGGGGTGGGGAAACTGTAGCCCGTGGCGCTTATCTACTGAAGCCAGGTTTGCAGGGACTCCCCCTCCCCACCGAAGCGGGAGGAGGAGGAGGGTTTTGGGTGCACGGTGAAACCTCTGGTGAGAGGCAGTGAGCACCCATCCTCCGTTACACAAACTGGCTCAACCTTGAAATGCCTCACCTCCCACCATAGGGAAGCCAGATCCATGGGACATTCACAGGAAGGGACAGCACAGGAGACATCGTAATCCATCAAAGACCCCCAAAGCACTCCCCACACTCATCCCTGAGGCCTTGCACCAGAGCACTGCATGTGATGTGGGACGATGCAACCGATCCGGAGTCTTGCAAGAGACAGTGTCAAATCTGCCCCCTCAGGGGTACCTGGGTGTTCCCACCCAGCCCAAATGTGTATTAATCCATGGAATGCTCTGGTGTGTGGGGGACCATCACCACCAAGAAGACCAGATGGAGAGGACTGACGGGACACTGTTGGAACCCATGGAGGGGTGATATGTTTCTATCTTTGTCCCTCTTCCCCTCCTCCACCACCTCTTTTTCTGTCTCTCTCTTTCTTTCTTTCTCTCTTTTTTACTGTTAAATAAAATATATCCATTTTTTCCTATCAACATATAACTCTGAGCTTTAATCTCGTTACCGGGTAATTTTCGAACCTGAGTTATTTTCCACAATTCACAGAGAATTTTCTCTAAGCAGATCGTAACAGTCCCAATGTTAATTTGTACATAAAACAGGTGAAAACGAGGTTCTCTCACCAGTCGCACCGCAAGAAACCGTAAAGCAGCTTTTCAGAACCCTCGGCTGTAATTTTGTGATCCCTCCTCTCTATCATCTCAGTGAAAAACTGCAGAAATCCCAGTTTCTCCCAAAGAGAAAGTGAGGTTTCAAAATCTGAAGGGAGAGTCTTGGCTCCAGGGGAATGGGGAGATCCCCCACTCCGCTCCAGCACCCTCCAGCCTCCAAAACCACACCGGTCTCCCTGTACACATTTGTTCCTGATGGAATTCTGAAGGTCAAAATAGGGAATGGCAGCCTGTATGAGCAGTGTCAGATAGCTCATTAAAGAGGCATTTCAAGAAATACAATTGAAAAAAAATAATCCAAAACTAACGCAACCAAAACCCACACCACCAATAAAACATACCTAAAAATTCTGAAGTGTCTTTTGAGCAAAAAGGCCCCAAATCCATGGGGCAGATCCCCCTATTTCCACTAAATAATCTGCTTTTTACTGATATCGCTTGTCTCTTTGAAACTAGCTCAATTCTTACAGCACTAATGAAATACCGTAATTTAACTACAGCTTCCTGTTTTGTTCCCATTCCAGAAAAGCAGAGGGGAGTCAGAGCTCCAAGAAATGTGGCCAGGAAAGGATTGATTCTGCTCATTAAGATCTCTCTGCCTTATTTCAGCTCTTAATCCTAGGTAGTGCAGAAAAAAAGGGAAGGAAAGCAATGATTCCCCAGCCCAGGCCGGAGGCAGCAGAGCTCTCCTCGGAGTCTAACTGCCATCAGAGCAACAATTCCTTTAACACTGTTGGTAAGGGTTGACAATAAGACCATGTCCCACTGGGAAAGGTGTTTTAATATTGCACAAAGCTCTTTTTTTTATAACTATGTATTTTATAATTTTATGTGCATGTGATCAGAGCAGGATTCACATGGGTCTGGAGGTACGACAAGGGCTGGATCAAAGCAAAAAAAGATGCCCCCAAAGCCTTTCTCCGAGGGCTGTCCCAGCTCCCGCCCCCTCGCTGACAGGGCTCAGGAGGGACAGGCCTGGCCCACAGCACACGAGAGGCCAGCCTCAAGGTCTGGAGTCTGGACCATGGGAGTGAGGCTTTTCATAGACCCCTGGAATGGTTTGGGTCACAAAGGACCTAAAAGCTCATCCCGTTCCACCCCCTGCCAGGGGCAGGGACACCTTTCACAAGCCCAAGTTATTTCAAGTCCCCTCCAACCTGGCCTCGAACACTTCCAGGGATGGTGAGTCACGACCTCTCTGGACAACCTAAGGCAACCCCCTTTCCATTTTCATTTCCTCCTTGGTGCAGGCATCCCCTGCAGCCCACGAGCACAGTGGCTGTGACAACTCCCCGTCCTCCTCCGGTCCCCCTGAGCCCCCTCATTGGACAAGGCTAGAATGGCAACACACATTTCCAAAAACCGGCCGCTTCCTTAAGTCCATGGACCAGTTAGTACTGTCTCTGAACAGCTGAAATGAGCTTTCACTGCCTAAAAATCAGCCAGAGTGACAAACAAAGTGATTTGAATCTGGAAACAGGCGACTTCCCCCTGTCCACCTCTGCTTACGCAGAGGCTGGGGCTCAGGGCAGCTATGCAGCCCTTCCCTGTGGCACTGATCCTGCATTGGAATGTTGCTTCTGACTCAGTCACATCCACAGTTCTTCCCAGGGTGTTCTCACTCGTCCCCTCCTTCATGTTTGTGCTGCTAAGAGTCCGTTGAAATGCTTCTCAAATAGCTAAAACCCAAAAGCA
>WBMZ01010513.1:25426-161704 GCA_013400975.1 Atrichornis clamosus | reverse complement strand
GCCGCCGCGGAGGGGAGGGGACGGGGCGAGGCGAGGGGAGCGTGTGGGGGGGCGGAATGCGCCCCGAGTGACGGCCTGAGCCGCCATCCGGGCACCGCGGCGGGGGGAGCGCCCGGGAGGAGCGCGGCCGGCAGGGAGGGGGCGCTGGGCCCTTCGCTCCCCGCCCCGAGCCCTCCTCCCTGCGGCCTGCGGCGGCCCGGCATGGGGGAGCGGGGGCGGCCGGCCGGGCACTGAGCGGCGCTGTTGGGTTCCCGTGCGGCGGAGGAGCGGGGACAGCGAGCTCGGCCCCCCCTGGGCACCCCCAGACAACGATCACCGGCTCCGCCGCTTCGGCCACCATGGCGGAGAACTTACTCGACGGGCCGCCCAACCCCAAGCGAGCCAAGCTCAACTCGCCGGGCTTCTCCGCCAGCGATAGCACAGGTAAGGCCGCGGGGGTGGCTCGGGCGGGGCTCTACGGCGGTTCCCCCCCTAACCCCCCCCGCCCCGACCGCCCCGCCGGAGGGGGGGCCTGGGGGGACCGCCCGCCCTGCCGCGGTTCCTGGCGGGGGTGGGTTGGGCCTCCTGCAGTCGAAGTTACCGGGCGGGACCCGTACGCCAAGTACCGTCCCGGCTATAAATAGCGGTTGGAAAGAGGCGTTTTTTGAGTTGGGTTTCCCTTCTTTTCCTCCATCATCTTCGTTTTTAGTGCCTTGGTTTGGATGATGGGGGTGCACAGGTGAGTGGGGTGCGGGTAGGCAAGGAGAAGGGCCAGGCATGGGAAGCGCTGACCATCCTGCTTATCGTAGAATCGTGGAATGGTTCTGGTTGGAAGGGACCTCAAAGCCCATCTTGTTCCACCCCCTGCCATGGGCAGGGACACCTTCCACTATCCCAGATTGCTCTAAGCCCCGTCCAACCTGGCCTTGGACACTTCCAGGGATGGGGCAGCCACAGCGTCTCTGGGCAGCCTGTGCCACGGTCTCACCACCGCCAAAGGGAAGAATTTTTTCGCGATACCCAATCTCAATCTACCTTCCTTCAGCTTAAAACTGAAGGTGTCTTCTTGGAAGGGTGGTCGAGGTTTCTGCCTACTCGTTAAAACCCACATATTACCCACAACTAATAGGCCTATACAGGCTCTTTCACTGTGCCCCTGTGTGCGACACACTACGGAATAAAAACTCCCTAATAGCTTCTTAGTTGTAGAATGGTTTGGGTTGGAAAGGACCTTGAAGACTATCTAGTTCCACCCCCCAATTAATACTTTGCCTTTTTTTTTTTACCTCCCAACCTGTGACCAAGCCTTAAGGTGTTTGGCTCGAACTATTCCAAGTATTTTTCCTTTAAACCCTGAACAATTTGCAGATAATAGTTGAAGTTGTGGGGTTGCTTGCATGCCGAAATGCCCGGCTGCCTGGCAGTCGCTGCGACTTGTCCGTGCTGCGTAGTGTCTCTGGTGTGCCTTTTTCTTCAATTGTGATGGGTTTGTACATAATAAAACGCATCAAAATGTCTCGTTTCCAGCAGGCGCGTGCCTGCTGTAGGTATACACATGTGTGCAGAAGAGCATGTGTGCGTGGACCGATGTCTCCCGGTGTTCCGACTGTTTCAGTCACTGAAACAGTGGTTTCAGTAGAACACGAAGTGTGTTGGACTTGAATTTCTGCTTTCCGAGATTAATGAATCTTGTGGAAGGGACAGTGATAAGTTAATCATGCTATGCCTGCTGTGTTTTCATAGACTGAAAAAATTATTACTATAATTGAGCTGATAAATTCTGTGGGTTTTTTCAGCTTGCTCAATCTGCATTTGGCAACAGCTTACAGATGCTTCAGTCCTTTAGGGTTTTTTTATGGAAACCTTTTTTTTTTTTGCTCAGCCTACAAATAAATGAAGCAAGTGAAAAAGAAACAGTATCGAGTGAGAATTGTCACGGAATATCTAGGTGAGGTTTTGTGATTGAGCTCTGTTAATACCTTTCGTGGAAGCAGTGGAATATCATACGGAAGGCTGATACATAAGTAGCTGCAAAATGCTCTTCTGTAACTCAGGAAAAATACAGTTTTTCTTTTAATTCTTCAGCTAGACATTTTAGACTCCTGGTAGTCAGTGAGAAGTGTTTGAAGCACCGTCTTGGGGTGGTTTTTTTTTTCCCCTTTCTGTTTTGAAGTTCTCTTGGTCTGTTCTGGAATGCTTCAGTCTTAATTACGTCCTGTTCAGCAAGTTCTCGTGCATCTTGGTGAGCTCTGTGCAGTGCTGGATGTGTGAACTCCAGCATCTGCAGAAAGTTCTGCAGGGCTGATGGGGCCTGTGGGCACTGGAGTGGCAAACCCCAAACTGTGTTTTGGATCAGTGTGTCTGTGGAGTTCTGTTGTCGTCCCAGTGTTCCACAGGCAAAAATACCTCTCTGCCAAGAGTGCGGGTAATGTTTGTGCACTTAGAATTTTTTAGGAAAAGCCGTTCTAGGTTTGTTGCCAGTAGTTAATGCTGCTTGTTGAAGGATCACTGAAGGTTTCTGTACATTGTAGCAGGCAGTACAAATAGTTTGAGTAGTGATTGCTGTGAAATCCTGCTCCTGCACCTAAACCAGGCTGCTCCCTGGTGCTCAGACTTAAATGAAAAAGTTCTGTTGCAACCTGGAAAGTGGCCTTTGTGATCAGAGGAGCTTGGGGAGATGGGTCTGAGGCTTGTGCCCTGAACGAGCAGTGAGTTGTGTGTTGAACAGAATTGTAATTGCAGTGGTAGCCCCACACTGGTGGGTGCTGTGGGTGCCGTGACAGGGATGTGCTCTCAGAGCCACCGCACTGGGCTTGTCTGTGCCATTCTGCTGCTGAACAGTTTGGCTCAAATGCTTGCACCCGAGGCTCTGGTGTCAGGCCTGAACACTGGGCAGAAAGCAACTGCTCTCCTCCTTGTTTATATTTCTCTTGATGCTTTGATGCGGTGATGTTAAACAACTCCTTTTGTCACGGTAAGTTTTAGCTGCCTTTAATCTTTCTGATAAAAATAGCTCCTTAGCTTACCGGGGCAAAGTTTGTGCCATTGAAATTGGTCTGCTTTACCTTCTGAAAATTCAGCCTTTTCTGTTAAACCTAAGCAGCTAAATCCAGTGTCTGATCTCAGAGAAGGGAGCAGAGATGAAAGGATAACAGAAATGGGTGCTGTGACCATCGTTAAGTTTCATGATAGTCCCATTTTGCAGTTGCCCCATTGCTCCTTGTATCAATAAGGAAGGTTAAGACCTGTGGCTGTTAACTTTGCTTGCTGGTGCTGTGCTGTATTGAACAAGCTGGCTCCTGTTGAAAAACGTCCATGGGAAAGATTTTTCCTTGTCTAGCCAGGTAGGAGTAGTGCTTTTGTCTAATTACTGCTTTATTAGATGCACAGGCGTTTTCATACCTAAACTTTTGTCTCCTCTGTGGCTGTTGTGAGACATTCTCATCCAGTGCTGCAGAATAAATGAGGGACTCCTACAAAAAGTAGAATTACAGTAACTTTGCTTGTGGCAGTGTGTTATTTTAACGCTGAGTGTCATGATTATTGTGTACATTGCTGGCATTGGTCTTTCAGCAGAATATACAGAGACCTGGCGGCGTTCTTGAGCTGGTCTCAGGCTGAACGCTGGGTACAGATTGGGAAAAATGTGCCTTAGTTGAGCAGCAGCAAAGCTGGAGGTGCTCCTGGACTGTGGTCCCTTCTGCTGGTAGCTCGGTGAGGGTCTGGCTTGCATGGAAATCATGCCTCTGTCTGCATTTGTTGCATTCCCTGCAGCGTCTGCTGCTGTGGAGCTGCGCCAGTTCCAGAAACAACACAGCGTAATCTGGGCCAGAGCTGAGGGTGTCCCTGACGGTGTCAGGAGTTAGCAAATTCCTAAACTAGGCAAAGTTGGGAAGGTGAGATGAGCAGCTTCCAAAGTCCATTAGAGCTAGATTTTCACCTTATACTTCCTCGGGTGGGGGGGGGTGTTGATTCCTTTTTTTTTCCTCCCCGACTCCAGACTGTACGCAGACGAAGCTGCACGGCTGCCACCGCTAAAGCTGCGGGCCGAGATCCCTGATAGCTCCCATCCTCCTCACGGCCCATGTGTTGGCATCCAGGGCCCGGGTTTTACACCGGGAAAGGCCGGCCCTGTCGCACGTGCCTTCCTACGTGCCGAGATAAGTAGATCTCTGGCTGACTCCCAGCCAGCTACAGAACTTCGCACAAGGCAGTTCGTGTCGATGCGCAGCCTGATTTGATCCTGCTCTCCTGCCAAAAACCAGATAGGTGTATTGCAGTGGGTTTAGGTTTTAGGTTGAAAAGAGGTGGACAAAACCAAAGTAGCTTAAGGAGAGACAGCGAGGTTTTCTAAGCTTGTGCTCACGTTCTTAGCCAAGACTTCAGATGGAGTGACGTCTCGGTGATCTAAAACCAGATTTTGTTTGGGCACGTGAAAGCATTAGTATGGATGTTTTAAAGGGTTCATTCCTGCGTGGCTGAAAAGCTTCGTGGAAGCTTGTAATCAGTCTGCTCTTGTTTTATATGGTATGTGCAAATCTTGAGTGTCAGTTGTGTGCTGTGACAGTAAGAATTGCAGTTATACACGCGCCTCCTTATTCTCTCCCTGGAACAAGGAAAATGATAATTCCATTAAGTGAACAGACTTGCATTTATAAGCAGAAAATTTGGGTAGGAAATGCATCTTCTGAAAAGCTGTAGGTGAAGGAGTGTGCAGAGTTGTCATTATTCCACGGGAGTGTTCCTTGTTTTGTGGTACTTGTGCCATGACTATTTGGGATGGGAAAAACAAGGTGGGATACTTCATGGCTATATTGTTTCTTGGGGCTTATTTCATGGCTATATTGTTTCTTAAGACTTAGCCTTTACATGAAACCATGGGAGTGGTGGATGGGGGAGGATGATGCCAAGCAAGAATGTTTACTTTGAGCTGGAAGTTTGATGTAAACAGATTTTTTTTTTTCACCTGAAATGACTGACCTGCATAACTTGATGCCAGCAGTTGTGATCTGGAACAGATTTGCAAGATTAGAAATGGGCTCATTTAGAGTCTAGCACAGCTAATTCTTACCAAGTCCTGAAGCATTGCTGATAGCAGGGTATTATGTACTTTCTCAGTGTTTGGGGGCTTTTACAGGTTTTTCCAAGGAGTTTGACACTCATGTCTGTGTGGGATGAAAAGTTGAGCAGATGATCTGCCAGTCTGATCATATGTGACAGTCCGCAGTCCTACCATTTTGCCTGTTCCTTTTTATTTTTGAAACTCATACTTTGACAATTGCACATGAACTAGGGGACTTTACCAAACTGATTCCCCTTTCAATGACTTAAAGTTAACTAGGAAAATGCTGTCTTGTGCTGTGGCATAGAGCTCCCACAGTAGCCCTGCCAGCAACGGGCAGGAATAGAGGCTGTGCTTGGGGGGCCTGTCTTTGCTGTACTCCAGAGATCTCTTGGTAGTTTGTGAAATGATTCCCAGTTTTCTGCTGCAGATTATTCACTTTCTATTTTGGCTGAACGTTCCTTGGAGTCACTGTCCAGTGCCATTAATTATTTCTGCAGCAACATGCTGTGCTTTCTTATTATACCTGCAGCTTCATGTCAAAAAACCCCACATAGTCTTAGTGTTTATTTTTATTAGATATTTTACTCACTGTTGTTACCTGCTGATAGAGAACATGAACAAAACCCCTCACTCCATTAGCAAAATACTGCAGGTTAATGTGAAATCAGGGTAGAGGGGGTAGTTGAAAAACATGATTTGAAAATTTCTGGGGTTTGTTCTTATACGGTGAAAAAACATGTGGGATAGCTTAGAAATCTGACACTTCCACCCTAATTTGGTTTACACTTTCAAGAATTTTTGCTTTGTAAATCTTCCTTTTAACATATGTTATGTTTTCCATCTGTCTTCTCAGATGTCTAAGATACAGAAAGAACCTAAATTGTTTATTTGGAAAACTCTCTTTAATAGAGATGCCTCAACAAATACTATTAAGTATTTTGCAGAACCATAAATGTGAATAAAAAGAAAACTGAAACTTCTATTAGCACTGATAATTATAACTTGGAATCTAAATCTCTTAACATACACTCTTCCTTTCCTGCTTTCTTATTCGCCACCATTGAGAAATAAAGGTCATATTTGCGACACTGGATAAATACAGTATCTTTGGTTTACACTTTGTGGATATATTTTTATTTATACATCTGTAAGTCTGTAAAATAATGCCCTGCTTCCCTGCCAGTCACCTTTGCTCTGTGGGAGCTTCCTTGGGCACACAACGTTGGGAAAAGGAGTCGTTCTTCCTGGGTGACTGTGCCTCCCAATCTCATGGGCACACGTCATTTCCCTGCTGCAGTTGGACACAGCTGAGACAGGCACTGGAGCTGGAGACTTTGTGCTGCAGAGTGAGAAGTAAAATGGAATATTAGATTCCAGTCCCTGTCTATGTGTGTGTCACCAGAAGAGCAGGTGCTGCTCTCTCTGCCCAGCTTTACCACCACGGGCACTTTGATAGCTGATTTGGTGGGTGTTGGTGATGACATCACTTCTGTGTCACCTCCAGTGTAGTTTCATCTCCTGGAGAAAAGAAACGGGGAAATTACCAAGAGGCTTGAATTCAGTAAGTACTGAGTGTGTCTGATTTGGAGTAGCTGTGAAGTTTTTTCCTGAGTTCATAAACTCCCTGAAGGAAAGTATTAATGAGGATAATTTAAAACAGCCTCATCTCACTGAAATCAGTGCTTTAAATAAAAAGATTTGTGAGGGAATTGGGGGTTTTTATATTGTCAGTTATAGTTGGAAGCTTTTTTAGGCAGAAATACACAAAAATCATTAATTTTGAGTGCATGTCTGCTGTTGCTTCCTTATTTGTCTTTGGTTTGTTTTGGGTTGTATGTTCTTGCACAGCTGAATTTGAGTTGCCAAGCAGAAGACTTACCCTTAAGTTTGGTATCAGAAATAGGGAGGAAAAAGTGGCATCATAAAGAATGGAAACAAACTTTTTGCAGCTTTTATACAGCATAGAGGAAACCCAAAACTTGCCTGTATCGTAGTAATCTTGCTTAGCTTTTCCCTTTGTTTCGTAGTATTACTCTAAGTACATATTTATATATTTTAGTCTTCACAGAATAGAACTTCCCTGTCATTCTGTTGGAAAGAAAGCATGTTAAGGTGGGAATTTTCATAGAAGGACTCGTGTAACTTAAGAGAGCCTTGGGAGCTCCTGAGCCAGAACTGAGCTTGAGTTCTCACCACTGACACTGTCAGTCTCTGTGGGAATCATCAGGGACTGAACTCATCAAAATCTGAACCACCTGGCTGGGGAATGTCACAGTTAAAGTTTGTTTGTCAAGATAATTCATGTCCTCGTGCTTTATCTGATGATTTTGTGTCCAGGTGGGCAGTGAGGGTGGCAGAGCTGAAAGGGAAGCAGTGGGTCTGGCAGCTGTGGGAGCCAACTCAAGGCAGGAACATGCAGACACTGGTTTGGTACAGACTGTGCATTTCATGCTGACTTAAGCAAGTGCCCACTATTAATTATCAGATTCTCAGATTATTCCTTTTTAAAGGGTCATTCTGTACTTAAATGTCCTGTCAGCTGTTAAATTTGGGCAACAGACACAATGTGTGTGTTTGTAATGGGACGAGAAGGCAGTCTTGGTTCCCTTAACGTACTCCAAGAACCTTAAAATAATTAATCTTCATTGGGATGATCTTGTGAATGAGAAGTTGATGTTCCCAGTGCAGTATCTCCCAGTCCTTAGGCAGATTGCCTTCTTTTCCTTCTGTCCAGATTTCTCTTCTTATGGCAAATAAATTTACTGAAGCCTTCTGGTCTGTAAGAGTGTTAACCTGATAGCCACCTGCACTGTGACAGTAGCCATGTCTGTGTTGTGGATGCTGCTGGGTGGGATTTAGAATTACCCTCTAGAGCAGACATGGCAACAGTGTCAAAATAGTGAAGACACCTTGAGAAACAGGTACAAGGAAGAAGGGTTTTGGAGAGGGCCAGAGGAAGGAAAAGTCCATCCATTGTTTGCCATCCATTGCTTCCAAGAGCAGACCAGACTGAGCACTCTTGTTGGGCTGCTTCTGCCACACATTTTGGAGTTATCTTGGGTTTATTCCCCTTTGGCCTCTGGGAAGAGATGAGAGACTAGCTTCTTATCTGGATATTTTTCATATTTGTTTCTTAATATAAACTTTGGTGCCAGGACCATTTAATGTGCCCTTATATCCTACTTTGTAATTGATAGGGGAGCATTCAAGTAATCTGTGATTTGTTTTTATGGAAGGGTAGAATAATCCCCAAACGCAGCAGTTATTCCTAAAAGAAGCCAGTATCTTAGGTTTTTCTAGACTTTTGACACAGATTGTATTGTCATTATGAGCACAGCAAAAGAGAGACAGTGGAGACCATTTGTATAAATACAGCAGAGAGAACCTTGAGCTTGTGACATACACAACGTGCAAGTGGAAAGAGAGGCTGGGAACTAAACCTGGTGTAACCAAGGAAGGATCTCAGTTTATACTCTTCTCTCTTCATGGAGGTGAGAAGGAAGACAGGAACAGAACAGGTGGTTTTTCCTGTATCAGGTGGTAGTTGTTATCACACATTTGTTGTGGTATAAAGGATATGGATATGTGCATTTTCCCCATCTGGGCTCGTGTGTCTGATGTTGGAGCTGGTGTCAGGAGCTGAGTCAGTAATACTGGTAGTATTGCAGTGGAGGTTAGAAGAGAACTGATATTTTTTCCCATTAGTTTTGTGATTTGTTTGCTCTGTGTAACTTGCTTCAGTTTTGAACAGTCACTTAGCTGCTGAAATCATATAAAAATGGATTGAGGGAGATTTTAGGAGCTATCCCCAAAATCCCAGCCATGGGAAAGCAAGGGAAGGGGATTGTTACACCCATTTTCAAGAAGGGCTAAAAGGAGGGTACAGTCAATTACTGACTGTTCATCCTCCCATCCATCCCTGGGAAGGTCATGGAGGAGCTGGAGTGAGTTCAGTGAAGGGCTGCTGAGGAGGTTGGGAGCTGGAGCATGTTCCCTTTGAGAAGAGCTGGAGGGGCTGGGCTGCAGACAGACCTCCTGATGTCCCTTCCAACCCAAGTGACTGTGGGTCTGCAAGCAGGAGAGTGCTAATTAATTTCCTAGATGCAAGTACCAAGAATTCTGAAAGGTAAGGTTCATATGGACATATTTGAATTTTGACCAGCCCAGTGACTTAGAAATGAGCAAACCAGACTGTATTCCTTTCTCATCTCAAATGCAAGTAGTTCAAACGAACGGCCTGGTAGAAATTCAGTTAAATATTCAAATCTCTTATTATGCAAGCTGTAAATTGTTGGTACTCACCCAGATCCCTGCTATTGGATGTCATTCCCCCTCACCACCTCCACCCAGCCATCCGGGTCTCCCTGACCCAGCCAGGTCCCTCATCACCATCATTCTCAACCTGGTTCTTAAACATCATGTTCAGAAGTGATGCTGCTCTGCTGAAAGTCAAGGTCAGATGCATGTCAGTTCACAAGCTTTCTGTGTCTCGTTAGGGAAAGACACTAACGTGAAGTTTCCTTGGTGGAAATTTTGTATTTTCCATGAATGTGTTGTTTAATTGCTCTAAATTAAATGCGATAATTGTCTTTCATAAAACAATAAATTACAGAATCCTTCAACATCGAAAGGATGTTGGAATGGATGTGGTAATTGCTGACTGCACCACACAGTATGGCTATTGAGGGGAGCTACCTGACAGAGAATTTTAGGGAATGGCTAGAGCTCTGAACTGTTGAGGCTTTGTCTGCTGGGGTTTGGAGTGATTGAAAGAAGCCTTACAAAACAAAATTGGGCTCACTGAAATGTAACCACTATGTTGGCATGAAAGAAAGGCACGGTGAAAATACTGCTTGTGTGCTGGACTTCAGTGTCTGCTCCGTGCACGAGCAGTCAGTCTGTGACAGGAAAACTCCCAGTCACGTTTCAAGCAGAGATTATGCTGTAAAAGATGAAACTGAATTTGATAGTTCTCCTGCTTGCTGTGAGATACTTTGAGATAGTAAGTCACATAATGAAACACCTTAGAATGTTTGTCACCTCTCCAGGCTGAGCTAAAGGGGGAGAAAATGGTGACATTGAAACAAGTTAATTGATTGAATATGTATATTAAGAAAGTCTCCCAGTAACAGTTGCAAGCAGTCATACAGATGAGAATATTCTGCCTTGAGGATGCAGAACAGTTTTGGGTTTTTTTCTTCTGAGAAGGCTTAGAAGGAAACAGAACATCTTTTTTTATTCTGGTTGCTGAAAGTGTTGTCCGGGAAGGCAGAAAACTGTGACATTTAAGCTCATAAGACTGAAATCAGGAGAGAAAGTGTCTCAAGTGTGGTTATCTTCTATGTGTGAAAATAGCTGCTAAAGGAACGCAGAATGCTCAAATTGGAAAAGGAGCCCTTTGGAAAGAGTGGGGGTGTGGTACTTGCCTAGTGCTTTTCCATGCCTTCCAGAAAACGTAATCTCTGGTTTTTTGGTGCTGTGCTGTTAAGAGGACGTTTGGTTTTATGTGACAGAGGTAATGAAAGGTGTGAGGTTTAGGATCAGAAGTGTCGCGTTAGAGACAAGACACGACGAGGTGAATCTCCTCAGCCTTAGTGAGCTCTGCTGCTTCCTGAGCACTGAATTAGAGGTATGTGCCTTACTGGTTTAGGGAATCTGTTGTTCTTTAAAATCCAGACCACTTTTGCTGTTCTGATGCTGTGCTGAGTGAGCAGTAGGATTGAGGGATGGAGTGGGTACAGAGCTTGGTCGTTGCTGTGGGATTCCTAGAAAAGGTGTTTCCTGACCCTTGCTTCAGATAACTGGATGCAAAGGCAAAGGAATCCCTAGATTTTTAGGCTCTTGGTAGCTGCTTGTGAGAAATAGTTGAAGCATTAAGAATAGGATCAATTCTGTTCTTCTTGTGGGGATGGAGGGACTGCAGTTGCTTTTCATTTTTCTATCAGTAGAAATGGACCATGTTCTTATTATGGTGGATTTTTATATGTGTGTAAATATATTTATTCTTTTTATAACTGCCAAGACAATCTCTTATCTTTATGGATTTGTTGCAGACATGCTCAAGTAGATTTTTGTTTTCTCTTGTATTTTATAACTGTTGTAAAATGTGCCTTGTGTTGCTGGTTTTAATGTACATGACTGATGAAATATAAAAGAAGATGATTAATCATTGCATGAACATTGGAATTCTTGGTGAATTTTTACATGACCATTGTGTTAAGTTATTTACCTGCTTTTTATTTTCCTACTGGCAGAGCTGTACATTTTCCATGCCTAGCCTTAATGTACAGCCTTCTTACAGGAGTTTAGGAGTGGTAGATTATTTCAGGTTTTAAGAGGCAGTATTCCCAAATGCTTTCTTCACTCTTTTTGTAAGCTGCAAAAACATTTCCAGTCCTTGGCTCTGGCAAGACAGAGAGTCCGGCCAGCCAAGCACAAAATAAAAAAATTTGAGCATTTATACTCCAGCATCTTATTTTGAAATACAGCTGGAAAAAACTACTCTTTAAGCCACAGCGACATCTTCCCCCTCCGCATTTTGTCACTTCTCCTCTGCCCCTACCCCCGCACACACACACATCTATTGTTCATGAAATACTAACAATTTTGGCACAGAAGCTTGGAAAAACACCTTTTTTGTGGGATTTACAGAAGTTGTCTGAACAAGCACTGTAAACCTTGAACTTGGGAGCGAGGTGGGGTGGTGAGAGCAGTTTAACAAAGGCAAAGCCTCGGCCGTGGCCCCGTGTCCCACCCTTGGTGACGCGCGGGCAGACGGCTTTGGTCGTGCTCCAGCTGCAGCTGCTGCCGGAGGCAGATCCTCCCAGAGCCTCCCAGCATTCCAGGCTGAAATAGGGAAATCTTGGAAGAAGGAAAGTACAACCAGAATGTATAGGAAGTGACAAACTGTAGTGTGGTCAGCGTCGAATAGCTGTGTGGGAAAGCGGAGGAGAGATGAAGCGGTCGCCAGCAGGGTTGGAGTTGAAGGTACACCAGGAATTTTTGTAGGAGGAAAGCAGGAAAAGTGAACTAAGCACTTCAAAGGAAAGGCAGCAAGTAAGAGAAATTAAGAATACTTTAATGAATCTAGCTAAGGGAAGTGTTAGCTTGTTACTTGCCTGCTTGGAAGGGAAGAGTGGCTCTGTTCTGAGGGGGATGTATCTTGTCACTGCCAACTCGTGCAATCCTGGAAGGATTATTGACTCCAGTAAAGTGGTAAAGATGGCAGGGTGTGGACCCCTGAAGGATGTGCTGCTTTGAGTGCCACAAACCAGCCAAAATTTAACATTTTTGTCTGTGTTTACTGTGGCTGTTTATGTAATTCACTGGTCATTGCAAGTCTGACCATTTTTATTAATCTTTCTTGAGTTGAGTTGAATTGGAAATGCACATTCTGATGAAATGCCTGGTATTTAAGTGTACCGAGCTGCCTTGGTGATGCATCTGTGCTTTGTGATACAGTTTGTGTGTTGCTTGAGGTTTGTTGTTTCTTTTCAATGTACCATCTTACATCGTTTTTGCAGCCTGAATCTTGCATCAACTTTTTGTGGTTGAAGAGTGAATTAAACTTTAAAACAATGAAACTTTTGGGATGCCCTTTAGTGAAGAACTTGTCTTTGCTCTAACCTGGAAAAAAAATGTGGTTTGTTGCTCAGTGTGAGGGACAGGTTTTCAGGGCTGACTTGGGGGGCAAAATAAAGTTTTCACACATTTATGTTACAGTGAGAAATAGTTGATTTAGATCACATCCTGGGACTGGAGAACTCTTCTGAGATGTGCTGCATGTTTGAACAGCAACTTTAATGTATTTGGGCTGGTCTGCTTAGATGTTTATAAATATTGTTGTATGTGCCTGTCCTTGTCGTCTTCAAATATGTAACTTCTATTTTCATATGAAAGTACTTGTATACAGTGAAGTAACTTTCTATTTTTTAGTTACATACTAAAATAACCTTGTCACACAGATACTGCTTATGATGTGCAATAAAATATTTTAGTGAACCTGAGTTGCTCCTTTAAGGGAAAAAATAAAGAAGCCCCACCACTTTTTTATTAGTCTGGATGTTGCAGCCAGGCAGAGCTGTTCCTTCAAGTGGCTTAATGAAGATTTGATTGATTTATTTTGCTCATCTGGAGAGTATGTGGATTACCTCTGTCAATATTGGGCATGATAGATGAGGGCTGGGCACTTAACGAGCAATTTGAATTATTTGAGCTGTTCAGGAATCAAGCAGTGACTCGATTCAAGAGGCATTACAAGGAGAAAATGCTGAGTGCCTTTTGGGATCTTCTGAGGTAGCAGATCATGGTACAAATCAATGACTAGAAAGTGATCTTAAAAGTCTTTATATGTGAGATTGGGATCAAACTGCTGAGGAAATAGTTGTTTTTTGATGAAGTTTTGAAGCCGTGCTGGAAGATGTTCTTTGGCCATGTGCACACATAAATGACAAGGTTGAGGTAGAATTGCTGGGTGCAATGCGGGGCTTGGGATTACAGAGGAGGTTGGAAAAGGTGATGTAATTGCTCTTTTGGGAGAGTAAATCAATAGGAAAAAATCTGTTGTTATTTCTGCTGTCCTCTTTTAGCCAAAACAAGGGAAATGTAAGCGTTAGATTAGATCATTGTCTTCATGCCACCTTCATTTTCTTCAAAATTCTTGCCAGAAAACTTGCTTATTGGCCAGTGCTTTGCCCTGTGTGGTTGTATGTGCCCAGGGTGTTAATGACTGTGCTCTGACAGGCTCTGGAGTTCCTGTCATGGGGACCCTCACTCACTCATTGGCAACTTAGTCTTGGGTAAAGATATTCTGAACGCCTGTCATTGTTAACACTGGTACAAAGTAGCGAAGATAAATATTTTAACTACTTGTTTGTAATGTTTTCTCATCTATGTTTCTGTTTTAACTTGTAGATTTTGGATCTTTGTTTGACTTGGAAAATGATCTTCCTGATGAGCTGATCCCCAATGGCGAGTTGGGCCTTTTAAACAGCAGTGGGAACCTCGTTCCAGATGCGGCTTCCAAACACAAACAACTTTCTGAACTTCTAAGGGGAAGCAGCGGCTCTTCCTTAAACCCAGGCATTGGAAATGTGAACTCAAGCAGCCCCGTGCAGCAGGGAGTTGGTGGTCAAGTCCAAGGGCAGCCGAACAGTGCAAACATCGGGAATCTGGGTGCTATGGGTAAGAGCCCTCTGAACCCGGGAGATTCCTCTGCTCCGGGCCTGGCCAAGCAGGCAGCCAGCACCTCTGGACCTACCACACCTGCGTCCCAAACTCTGAACTCTCAAGCACAAAAACAAGTGGGAATGGTGACGAGCAGCCCTGCAACATCACAGACTGGACCTGGGATATGTATGAATACTAATTTCAGTCAGACACACCAGAGCCTTCTCAACAGTAATTCTGGTCACAGTTTAATGAATCAGCCTCAGCAAGGACAAGGGCAGGTAATGAATGGATCTCTTGGGGCAGCTGGAAGAGGAAGGGGAGCAGGAATGCAATATTCTGCCCCTGCCATGCAGGGGAATGCAGGCAGTGTGCTGGCAGAGACTTTAACCCAAGTATCTCCACAGATGGCTGGGCACACCGGGCTGAACACAGCACAGACAGGAGCAATGACTAAAGTATGTACAAGTCATTTACTATATTCTATTTATTGCACTTGTTTTTTCTCCATACAGGTGTTTAGGAAATGTAGTAGATCCTTTTTTGGGACAGAACTAAAGGATGTGCTTTCTTGATTCCATAGTTACCCATTTCAGTCATCAGTGATACTGTGAAAAGCGAGATAATTGAAGCAGTACTTCTCATGTAATCAGAAATGAAAGCACTTGTTGAAAAAGGCATCCTCGAAACTAAAAGTTGGAGAGTATCTTAGCAGGGTGAATTAGAAAAGAATAGCTTAATCCTGCAGAAAGGAAGCAGATGATGTCTCGTGTGCAGGATCTCATTTTAGCTGCCAGACAACACCATCTTCTAAAGCCAAGGGAACACTTGGAGATTGAAGGGAGAGGTGTAGCAATTGCTCGTCTTGTCAAGGACCACTGTCAGCAGCTGTGCAGCTAATGTTTTTTAAAGGTGGAGGGACTGATTTGGAAACATCCAATTTCGCATAGATTGCCAAGATAATGCAAACTCTGCAAAAGGGAAGGGCAGAATTCTAATTCAGTGGCCATTGCAGATCAGGGTAAGGAAGGTATACCTGGAAGTACCTGCTTCTGTTGTGGGGCACTGCTCTGGTCTATGTTTTTGTAGTTGTTGCTTTTTAGTTCTTTGTTTTTAAGGTGTGAGCTTAGAGCAGTGTTCTGACTGCTGCTCTTCCTGCCCTGTGCCTTATCTCTTGTCTGGGTTGCTTTGGTACAGTTCCTTCATGAAATTTTGATGACAAACCCATCACATTGTCTGTTTATGATATGTAGAAAAAGATCTGTTTTTATCTCTGGTAACTCATACATCATACTCTGATATCTCATACATCATTAGCTGTTACCACTGTAGTTTATTAATATGTAAATGTTAATTCACTTATATGTTAGGAATTGTGAAGAAAATTGCATTGCCTGACGTGAAAGTGTGTCCTCTACTCTGAAGAGGTGCTGACATCACTGTGGAGTACTGTATAGTTAATTTTAATTTTTTTAAAAATAAAAAACATAGAAAGCATTCTCTCTGTAGTGAAGAGATGCTTCTGCTTAAGGAGGAGATCCTTGTGGTGTGAGTGAAGGTCAGAGCATCTGAAAGTGGACATAACTGTTTGGGAGGCTGTAGACAGCTAATTTTACTGTGTGGAAGCAGATTGGTCTGCACAGAAAGAGAGTCAGCTTATGTTTCATTTGTTTTCCCTTGAAATTTGTGGGAAGAATGACAAATTCTAATTATCTGGCTTATTCCTATGAACTTACAGATACCTAAGTTCTTGGGAGCAGATTTTTCCTAGTGAGTATTCAATTTTCTGTGAAACTACTGATTTTCTATGTGAATCAGCCCAAAGCAAAAGGACTTGCTTAAGATCTTCATGTGGCAGAGTCTGTGTGAGCCTGGTGGGGGAGTTTCTGTGAGGTCTTGATTTATTTTAAACAGACCCACCCCTGGTAAGGAATAGGCCAGATCTCAGACAAATTCCATATTTCAAGGACTTCAGGCTTAGCCTATTGCCAGCTGCAAATGGATTCACCAACTTGGGAAGCTGACCCAGACTGTCTCAGTTTGCAGATGTTTAAGAAGCAAAGTCAAGTCAGTTTGAACAAGAAATGTATTGGAAAAGAATAGTGAAAGGACTGTTTTAATGACAGAGCATAAGTGATAAAACTGTGCTTCTGTGAAGGTGCATTTAAGAGAAAATAATTTTAAAAACTCGTCCAACTTATAAAAGTAGGAAAGCTGGTGTTTTCCAGGGCTCCATCTCTCATTGAACAAGATAAAGCTTAAAAGCATTGTGTTTCCTTAAAAAAGTTTGACTTTATTTGCATCTTAATTTTCTCTTAGTAAGAGAGCAGGTGAGCTCAGTGTTTTGCACAAAGATTTTGTGTTCCTAGTTTGGAACAAATACTTGCTGTCTGAATTTTCTTGTGCCAAGTAGCAGCGTTCTTTATTTTTGCCATTTTCTTTAGTTGGCATTTGAGGATTGGTATCCTTTTCCAGTCTCTTCCCATCCCCCAGTTTATTGTCCTAATAGGATTATCAGCCATGATTGTGAGTTAGCTTTTTCTTCTTAATGCTCCAGTTGTGAGGAAAGCTTTTAAGAAAAGTAAAGAAACACTTCAGTGAGTTTGTCTGTTTTCTGAAACTGAAATTTCTGCTGAAGGAGAATGTGGGTTAGTTTGTTTTTTCACCTCCACATTCCCTGGTGTTTACCACTTAATGTGTACAGCTTAAAAGATTTAAAGAGCTGTAATAAAAGTGGTGAGGCAACTGATCTACCTAATAGTGAACGTGCCCAACTTGACTCAACAGCTTAAAATGTACCTGCCATCCTGCTTGAAGAACTGTATCAAGGCTGGAAAGGAATTCTCTAAGTGGTGACTGTAGCAATATCTGAAGGGAAAGAAAGAGCTGTGAAATACAGATGCAGAAAAAGTATCTAAAATAACTTTTTAAACCAAGATCTTTTCATTACATTTAAAATAAGTGGTTTGCATCACTGACTAACCTCGTTCAAGTACAGCTCAGTAGCCCATTTTTCTCAATTCAGTGTGTTTATATGCAGAGTATGGAACTTGTGACCCTTTATTTCTGGGACCAGTTTTGTTGGGCAAAACCTTGCTTCTGTGGTGGTTGGTTCTAATCCTTTTTTTAGTAAGTGACTAATGAGGGAAAGTCCATGGCTTTTCCTTTGTTTCTTGTGCTGTGTTTTTATAAGCATTCTTTCTATTAAGAGAAAAAGAAGAAAAAGTGTCCAGAATCTGATCCCTTCACCTGATCTCAGAATTTGCTGGGATTAATTTCATCTGGATCATCATCAGCCAAGATTGCTAAGTTTGGACTGGGCTTGCTATTTTAAGGCAGAACTGAGCGTGGTAACTGAAGTTCATGTTCCTTTGCTTGCATAAGCCAAAAGTGGGGATAAACCTTACCCCTAACCAACTTAAACAGGAGTGGAAAATAGCCAATTCCCAGTGTCAGAGGGCAAGAAGGTGCTGACATCAAGACAAATGCTTTTCCATTGCCAGGGAGATATTAAAGTAAAATACTTCCTTGGTCTATAGAGATGTGAGCAAAGATTTAACAGATTTCACATGATCCTCCCAAAGACTGATTTTGACTTGCTGAGATACCAGGAAAACTCTGAGGAACCTTCTCTTCCATGTTACTGTGTGTATCTCTGTTCCCTTCACTGCCAGACTCCTTTTATGTAACAATTTTGCTTGCAATTGTGGCCCTGTTTTCTTGGATGACACTACGAGGAGAGTTTTCTTTGGACTGGGTTGAAGTTCCTTAAGAAATCAGCTTTAAAGAAAAAGGATTTGTCTTTGAACAATTATTACTTGATGGAAGTAGAGGAACAGACCATCTTGTCACATTCATTTCCAGTAGTAATGAATTATCCTTTTGTGTTGTTTTTTGTTAAGTTCATTAAGTCCAGAAAACGTGTTCAAACCATCTAGAAAATCTTGTTAGAGGTTTTTTTTTAAAGACTGTTGGTTGTTGAACATGATAAGCAGTAGCAAAGCTAAGCAGATGGTCATTTCTTCCATAGGAATGAGCACTTCATTGGAGACACACTCATGCCTAATCCTCTCCTGTTGCTGTGGAAGCTCATCCCTTCCAAGTGAGGGAGATGAAACCTTTCTGTTGTTTGTTGTGGCTGGCAAGGACTTGAAGCTCTGTTTTTGTACATGAGTTGTTAGATAGTCTCTTGCTGGGGTGCATTCCCCTTGTCCTAGTACTGCTATCAAAGCCTGTGGAAAGTTAGAAGAAAATATTGGGAAGTTCCCATTTATTTTGTATGGTTCTCAGACTTCCTTTTTGCACTGTGTTAAGAGTTTTGGACAGTGTTTCACCTAATTGGTACTTCTGCTCTTTCCCTTAAGAAGTGGTGAAGTCCCATTCAGATGAGAGGACTCTCGAGTGTTTTCTTTTCCATGTGTTTCCATCTGTAATGCCTCCTCACACAGTTCTGTAAAAGGAATTGCCCTTTCTTCAGGAATTTCAGAGTTGTATCACTCCAACAAGGATGTGCTGGTGCCCAGCAGCAGAAATTTAGAAAAAAATCCTGGAGTTTTGTGTGGCTGATGATCTGTACCTTCACTCCAGATTGCTGGGGGCTCCATTCAAGGTGTTTTTCTTTATAGAACTATTAAACCTACCTCAAGTTCAACTTTCCTTCTGCAAGGTGCAGTTTAACCAAACATTATTGGCCTCTGTATGCCTCAGAAAAAGATTAAATTGTTTGGTCAGACTGAATTATAAAGAGAAGAAAATGGTTGTTTATTTTCATATCTTATTTTAAGGTTTACAGCATTATTAGTTGGTTGTTTGGGGGCTTTTTGGGATGCCTGTTTGAAGAGTGAAGATTTTGAATAATTTCTGTCTACCTATTTTGAAAACTCTAAAGGAAAATACTTATATTGATATAAACTAGAACCTGCCTGCAGGGAGAAGCTGATGGAAAAGCTGGCTGGCAGATCTTCCAACCTAGTGTTTCAGAAGGTTATCTGGTAGCAGTGAGTTTAGATACAGAGTTTCAAGTGGTGTGTGCAAGTGATGAGTTTTCCTTACCTGTGCGCATGTGTTTAAGCCCCGCTGGAAGTTGGTACTGGTAGTGGGATTGACACTAAAATCTGAACAGGTTCAAAACAGTCACTAACTGTGCAAAACTAGATCTATTCTGCTGGATTTTTGCTGATGAGTTCAGAACAGTTTTTTCCTCTAAATGGCATTGGCCTAATTTGTTTGAACAGTGCATGTTTTCAGCTTTATTTTAGTCAGAATAGCCACATGGCACTGCATGTTGCAGTAGGAGATGGTTCAGATCAAACAGGAGGAGGAACTCTTACCAGAAGTGAACTTCAGAAAACAGTAAAACCATTTTTTATTTCTACCAAGTGAATAACCCGTTGTCTAGGGGCTTTTTAATGTTGAGTTATAAAAGAAGTGGATTCTGTCGTTGTTTCAAGGCAGGATGTCTGTGTAGTACATGTTCCTTGGACAAGCACGTTCACAGTTTTGCTCCCTGTTGGTGTTCACTGAGTGGTGTTTTGGTGTTGGATATTAATTTGGAGTCAATTTAATAAGATAATGAGCTCTGTTAAAGAGCAGGATTTACATGGTGTGTGTGGTTACATTACTTGGTGTTGTGAGGAATCTGTGGTAAGGAAAATTTGTGATGAGAAAAAATGAAGCAAACTATTTATTTAAATAGATCCCCCAGTTGCTCTTGCTGAGTACCAGATTTAGATACGCTTGCTGATTGTGAATTAAGTCAGCTGAAGATGTTCTCATTCCTTTGCAGTTCTGTGTGTTTTAGCAAACTGCTGGTGCTGTTTGTTTCTCTGGTGACTCTCAATCTGTCTGAATCTGCCTGAATTGTTTTAACATGACTTGCAGTTAATTTGCTTCTCATCCACGAAGTTGTCCATGCTCGGCTGCCAAGCTGCTTGTCTCCTAGCAGACCATGCCTCTGGCAAACACCAGTAGCCGGTCCAAATTGTATTCCAAATAGTGCTGCTTCCCAGTTCCAGGGGACTCTTAATAATGTTACAGACCTGGCCGTAGTTACTCTGTTCTCTCTTGAATAAGGAGCACCGAAGCAGCATTTTTACTGAGGAGAGACATATGTGTTTTTGTAATAATACAAGCAGAAGAAGGTTATAAATACAGAGAAACACATAACAGCAAAACTCACTGACTCGTAGTAAAATGAAAGTCTCCACGGCAGTTTTGTTTTGAAACATGACCGTGGAAAGTGGTGCTCCACAGATGAGTTTGCTGATACGTCAAAGAGATTTAGTGACTTAAAAAGCTCACTTCCCACAACTGTTACTCCTGGCACCTGAAATTGAGTTGTTTCCTATTTCTAGTATGTGAGTTAAGTCTTGTTTGCAGTTGTGCAATGTCACTGAAGATCTTTGCAGTGATAGTCACTTGGCTTGTGCTTATGCAGGTATCAAGGTTCAGTTTGGCTCCAGGGCTGCAACAAACAGAGCACTCAGCCTTCGCGGGGACAAACCACAGCTCAGTTTCCTCTCCTGCTTTACACCCAGGCAGTTAAAAAGGCTCTCTGTGCACTTGCATTGACTTATCAGCCAGCTGACAAAAATTAAATGTTATGGGATCTTTTCAGAGCAGAATTGTGCCATTATCTTCTACTGTGATAACACAACACGAACATTAAGGATTTTGTCACTAACCATCAATTATATTGGTTACAGTCTTGTAATTCTTCAATTTTTGTTGTTGGAGTGGGGTTTATTTCTAGGAAGTATATCTGAAAGAAGGTTTTGGGATTGTAATTAACAGATCCACCAGTTCTTCCGGAAGCCATGGATTAAAAGCAAGATTTACAGTGTTGTTTCAGGTTTATCAAAATGACAGAAACTCCCAGGACCTTAGTGATAGATGTGACTGAGATGACTTCTTTCTAGTTTTCAGACTGCTTTCACGTATCTTCTTGCTGCTGTTTGTAGTTTCGGTTTTCTTATACTCAGGTAAAAAATGACTCAGATGTTGAGAGGGAGGAAAACCTGCCAACTGAAACGTTGGTGTGTAGAAGTTATGAAATGCCTGGCTACTTCAGTCAGAAGGAAATGTCTTTGTCACAGTAATTTTCTTAATAGACTTTAATCATGCATGTAGATGTGATTTCACAGGAATCTTTTTGATGAAAAGACCTTTTAGCAGGTCTCAAAATTTGCCCTTACTTAAAAGATAAATTTAATATTTGTGCTTGACAGTGAACGGTGATTATACTGGGAATCCTGTAGCTGGAAGGACATGCAGAAATGTGTCGAAGCAGACAGTGTTATGGTCTGAAAACTAAATGTTGGTGGTCTGTTTCCTTAGGAAAAGGGCAATGCAGGAAACCTGGAAAATTACATAGAGTTTGATAAACTGTGTCAGCTTTCTTGAGAAATGGATTGGGAGTGGAAGCAGTGAGAGGAGGTAATTTTCCTTCTGCAGCTTCCACAAGTGAAGGATACTTCGTTGAAGGAAAACAGGACACTGCAACCATCAGGCAAAAAATAACATTATGTTGGAAAGTTGCACTTAGGAATTTTGAAATCCCCTCACTTCCATTGAGGGGCTAGAATTTCGATACAAGAGGCTACACAAAGCATGTCCAAATCTACTTTGTCATGGGCAGATTATTCATCACCTTGATTAAGAGTTAAATCAGAAAAGGTGTTTCAATACACAGTTTCCTTCCACATTTCAAAACATAACCCTTAATTCTTATTGACACAATTGCTAGTTTACTCTGCAGAGCTGAGTATAAGGAATGGCAAAATATAATGGCATTTTCCTTTCTTGTTGTGAATGTTTGGAGGAAATACCTGTTGTTTTTTGTTTGGAAGCTGAAGTTCATTTGTGTGTGACATGAGTTTGCTGCAGCTGTGTCCATGGACGGTGAATGATATGTGCTAATTTCTCCTCCTCATCCTCTTGTGCCTTGCTATTACAGTAAAGAGTATTTTTATTTACTCCTGAAATTACTGTGACTGTGAAGTGGCACACTAAGCTTACTGCTTGTGTTCTAACTGTTTGTGTGTAATCCAAGCAATGGCTTGAATTCTAAGGCCAGAAATACTTCTCCAAATTGAGATTTAGATGAATGACGACTTGAGATGATTTTTGAGTTCCTGGTGCTGCAAAAACTACCTGTAAGTAGCACCTGGAAATGTTGGTGCTTATATATTCTGAAGATGCTCAAATCCCAAAGTGATGGATGCATTCTTTGGTATCTGTGTACAAATCCTATTTAGGTTTGGGAAATAACAGTGTCCTGTGCTCTAAAAAGGATTCAGTAGTGCCTTTGTTTTAGAATGAATCATAATGAAAACACAGCATGTTAAATATAGGAACATCATCCTTACCAAAAGAACTGTGAAATAGATTTTTAGAAGAGAGTAGTAAATAGATTATTTAGCACTCTGGGATGCTGCTGTTTAGGGTGGAAAGGTTTTGTGTTCTCAGAGTGACTGCAGCATAATGGTGTCCTGTCTGCATGGCTGCTTTGCTTGTAAGGGGGGATTTGGAAACAAACACAAAACAAGTGCCCTTTGAAACTTTTGGCAAATCGACTTAATTAAATAACTGCCTTTAGGACGAGAGGATCTTTGTACTCTGGAAATGGCCAAGTGTTGGAACACCACCAGTTGAAGATGAGATTTCTCTCTTGGAACGAGCAGTGGTGGCTTCCCTGTTCTGATGTGGGGCATCTTGGGTTAAAATGCATTTCTGGATCATCCTGTGTGCAGCTGCTGTCAGTGAGGAATGTGTGTACAGGCTTGGTTTGTTGTACTGTTCAATTTTAATCGTGTTTAAAGACAACCATCAGATCTTGCCTTGTTTAAAAGCCTGTTAAGAATTGTCTCAATAGCTTCATGGGAATTGTTAAATCTTCAAGGAGAGCATCTTTTATAGGACTGGAAATGTCACAGTAGCTCTTGAAATCAGTGTGGTGTTTCAAAACATATTTGTCTCTTATTTAAAATTATTTTAACAGTGTAAATTATTTATAGTTACATTTCTTAATAGTTAATGTCAGGCTGTGATATTTGTGCTAAGTGCTTGTTTTGAGTAAGCAATATTGATTTTTGTTTCTTTTAATGTATTTAATGTAACCTGTAGTGTGAGCTTGTTTCTTGTCTATTTAATTTTTCTCCCGGTCTGGATTGAATAAGAATGGTTACTTTTGGAGTCAGCCTCTCCCTTCAGTGTTTCCACTTTGTTTTAGGGTTCATGTCTGCCGAGGAGAGTATATGCTGTAAAGGAAAGACACAGAATATCTCTTGTCATTATATTTTGGAGATACTTTTCCTGTTTCTGTTCCTCCTCAGAGCTACTGTTGCCTTTTCCCCCACATCCGTGGAATGTCCCATCACATGGATGTCTGATAATGTATCCTTGGTCAGCTCCTGGGAGATAAATGGGGAAAGAGACTCTTAAATAGCGCCATTGTTTTTTCTTACCAAAACAGCTTTTTCCTTATAATACTAAATTTTTGGAGCATGACGTGCTCTCTTTCCTTGGCTGTCTCCTGTTAACTATAGGCACTTCTGAACTGCTGAGGTGCTGGCAGACACAGCTGGCAATTCTTCTGGGGCCTGTTGGGTGCACTTTGAAGGGCTGATGTCCACGGTACAGGAAATAAAGGAAGGAGTGCAGGCTTTGGGTTGAAATTCCTGTTGATTTAAAACTCTGCATTTATAGAATCACAGAATGGTTTGGGTTGGAAGGGACCTTAAAGCCCATCTTGTTCCACCCTCTGCCATGGGCAGGGACACCTTCCACTATCCCAGGTTGCTCCAAGCCTCATCCAACCTGGCCTTGGACACTTCCGGGGGTGGGACAGCTACAGCTTCTCTGGGCAGCCTGTGCCAGGGCCTCACTGCCCTCACAGGGAAAAATTTTTTCTCAGTATCCCATCTAACCCTGCCCTGTGACAGTGGGAAGCCATTCCGCCTTTCCTGTCACTACAGTTGCTTGATGATGATGAAGTATAGGAGTTGAGGGAGGACAGGGATACTCAGTTGAGAATTTATGTTATAAAACTCTGTTTTGGTGTGACTATAAATGTGTTTTAGTATATCCTGAAACTTCTTCTGGAAATAACTCAAGAAGGTTTTGGCCTGTGAATATACAATCAAATATCTGTTGAGGTATATCTTTACTGAATTTCAGTCTTTCAAAATTATCTTTTTCAGTGTTGTTGAATTATTCTTTGTGTCTAAAGTAGGTTTTCTTGATGAAACAAACCTTTGAAACATCTTCAGTTAATTTTGTGGTTCTGGTTAAGTTTCTATTCTTGTATACTAAGAATAATTCTTGTTTATCTGAAGAAAGCCACTTGTTCTGCTTGGCACTTATAAAAGCTCTTGAAGCAATTGAAATGCATTGATCAATTGTGGCTAATTATCCATTAGAGCTTTGAAGTTGTTATTTGCTGAGGTGACATTCATTACAAAGTAAACCTCCTAAGCTTTATTTTGATTCAAAAGTACAACAGTGATGCAAGTGCAGAAATTGTGGTATATTCCATTGTGTTTGTACTCAGGCTTGTGCAGAATTTTGGAGACATTTTCTTTCTTCCAGCATCTATACAGTGCAAGTATATCATCATTTTATTTTCTTTCCCTGGGATAGGTTGATTTCTAGTTAAATGTATTAAGAGTTTGTTCTCTATATATCTGGTCATTTGTAAAGAATGTTTTCCCATGAAATTTTTTTTTTTATTGTATTTCGTAATTCTGGGGAAACATTCATTTTTTTAATGGTCTTGCAATACTTAAATTTATCTTTGGCCTCTGTGAAAAGCTTGGAAGAGAATTTCAAATCTTACTACAAGTGGTGATAAAACACCTGGCTTCCTCTTAATGGGATTTTGTTAAATTTTATTTCTAGTTTTACCAAACTTTTAGTAATAGAGGATGAAGTAAATTACAATTATTCCTGAGCCATTTGAGTATTTTAATTTGAGTTAATTTACTACTGAAGAACAAGACAATAATTGCTTCATGGATCTGTTGTGGTAGGCTTTGGTTATAGCAATTAGCTTAAAGAGATGGGAGAGTGGAGACTTGGAGCTTGGCTTCCTCTGAACACTGATAGCCAGATTATGATTTAATTCTCAAAACTGATTCTTGAAATGTTATTCTTAAGGCTTTTTTGTTACTGACTTAAAAGTGAGTATTTTTAACTGAGTATTTTGTCAAACTGCCAAACCTGCAGGTTGGTTTAGGTGAGTGCTCTCACCTCAGCTCAGATAACAGCATTGCCACCATTCTTGCACCGAAACTGAAGTCACTTTTTTCTTTTTTCTTTTTTTTCTTTTTTTTTGGTTACACCACTGGCTTTCTGCCATAAAATGATTAATCTTTTCCTTGCCTCTCCATCTGTCCCTCTGGCATATACATTCCAAGCGCCATGGTGACTTTCTTTTGGAACACGTTACTCTAGGGTGAAATAGCAATTAGTAGAGACTTACTTTTTTTTGTCAGTAAACAGATGCAAGAGGGTGCCAGTGTAGTAAAGAAAGCCTGTCTTTCCCCTTCCCAAACTCAGATGAATTCCTAATGGACCTGTCTTTTGCGCTTCCCCGAGAGCTGTACGCAGTGAGGTGGACCTTGCTTCGTGTTGGAGATTGGTGCCTCATTCCAGAGAGAGATAAGAGGCCAAAGAGCAAAGTCCTCGGCCTGTGCCTGCTGGAAAGCTGCTCTTTGGTACCGAGTCTGTGAGCAAAGCACTGCTGGGAGTCGTGGCAGCAGCACACAGGGGCTGGGGAGGGATTAACTCCAGGGGGTTGATGCCAGATCACAGCAGCTCTGGAACCTGTGTGTGTTCTACTCACCTGGGATCTGGTGGGGGAGTGGTGCAGGTGGCAAGGCACAGGTCCCTGTCTCTGTGTGTTAGCTCTCTAGAAAGCAGGAATAAGCATTTTGAAAGCAGTTCTATCCTCTTTCACTGTCTCTAACAGCATTAAAAGCTGCTGAATTGTCTGTCAGTCTGAATTTCTAAGGTCTTCCATTATCTAGAGCAGATAGACTCCTTCATTCACAGTACTTTATGTACTTCAGTTGATAACTTCTGAGCATCTGAGACACCTGACTGCTTGATTTCCTTGTCTTGAGAGAGAGAAGATCCAAAGGAAGAATGTTAAAATTACTTTAGCCAAGCAAGGTGATGTGCTTGGTAGCAAAAACATTTCAATGGATGGGAAAAGAGAAAGAGGGAGCAAAATGCTGAGTATTTTAACCAACTTGCACGTTGAAAGCCCAGATTTGAAGTAGGTGTGGTAATTTGGTAATTTGATGACAAGGGATTTGAAGACTTAATCTAATAATGGAGTATGAAGTGACTGATTTTGGTGAGGCCCGTGAAAGAAGGAAGTAAAGGGTCCTTGGGATGGCACATCTGGAAGTTGTGAGTCATCCCTGTCCTGCAGTGACTTAGGGCCGTGACAGCCTGAAGGCAGGAGCAGTGTCCTGTGTCTGGACTCCTGGTCATTCTATTGATGCTGAACCCAAAGGGTACTGCCTGGGTCTGGGGGTCATAGTGGGAAGTGCACAATTCCCATTTGATGTCAGCTTGCTCTGTTTTATAAAAGGAAAACAAGAACGAGAGAGAAGAAGAGTGTCCCTAACATCTCAGTGGTGTAATTGGGGATTTTGTGTGAAGCATGGGAAATGCTGAGTAGCCGTGGCTCTGGAAGGGTTGGATTGTTTGTGCACAGCTGCTCTGTCAGCCTAAAGCCATTGATTATGTGTAACCCTGAAGATCCAGATCAGGTATTCAGAAAACAGCATCAGAGTTTGTAGCAGTTCTTTAAAGGTGGAAATAGTTAGTGTGTCCTCAGCCTTTGGCATTTTGTATCACACGGGGTTGTTTCAATGATACAGTAGGAGGAAGCAGGGAGAATGTCCTTCCTTGCAAATCCAGGGATTTAGAAGAAAGCAGTAGTGAGTGGCAGATGTGTTTTACTAGAGCAGTTTACACTGTCGAATAGCCAATCTCTCACGTATGCAGCTCTTCAACACTGCTGTTAGTTTGTGAAGATCTGGCCTCTTATCAAAACAGATCAGATCTAGGATGCCTCTGCTCTCTCTCGTCTTTCTTTAATTATGACAGGCATGTTCTGTTCTCTGAAGTAATTTTAATTATTAATCTGAGACTTACAGTTAAATTGGTTTTTTGCTTTTATACCATAGACTGAGTCCAGAATAATACAGGGATAGGGGTGGCTCACTAGAAGGTTGACTTTGTGACTTCCTCCTACAACTATTTTGTCAGATTCAGAGGTGTGAGAACAGTTTGGTGGGAAAAAAAGGCGGTTCTGTCCTTCCTATTTTTCTTTTGCCAAAACAGATTAGAGTAGCATAACCTGTTGGTTGGCTGTGTGTCCTCATGCTGTCACTATCAGAGCTGCAGTTCTTTACAGCACCCCTCCCCAGGGGTCTTCTAAATTGTTTCTTGTCAAGCTTTCAGCTCCTTCCCATGTCCTCAGATAATCCCTGAGGTGCTGACAGAATGGCACTGGCAATGGTGTTGGCTCCTGGAGAGCCCTGGGTGCTGTGTCTGCTGCTAGATGCAGTGGGTGATGTCAGAGGGCTCTGTGCTTTTCTTCATGGAGATGTTAACCTGGGTGTTTGTCGTGGTTCAGGAATGGTATTCCCAAATTTAGGATTCTCACTGAGACTCTCCAAACCATGCTGCCACTGGCTCACTCCCCCTCCTCTTTCCCTTTCCCCTGCAGGATGGAGAGGAGAATTGAAGGTATAAAAGGCAAAGATCAAGGGTTGAGATAAGAACAATTTACTGGAAGCAGCAATGAGATAAGAAAACTAGCAGTAACAGCAGCAATATTGATAACAAAAGTGTGTGAGAGAGACACGAGTGATTCAAAATGCTCAGAACTGTGTTACCCCCAACTCCCTCCTGCTGGCTTACTTGACCAGGAGGAACCTCTTCTCCCCAGAAGAGACTCCCTTTTATTTTTTTTTTTTTTTATGGTAATGACATGAGGTGGTACAGAATAACCTCCATGTCCTGGCCAGAACCAGGACATGATCTATTGTGTTTCCTCATCCCTTTGCATCACCCACCAACTTCACCCAGGTCCTTGAGCAAAAAGAGTCCCATGGATGGGTTTGGCTTTGCTTGAGGCAGGACTAATCCAAAGTGACTTCCCCAACACATTCCTCATGTGCACCAAGGACTTTATCCACTTCTGTGGTACGTGGAGGCTTTGATTGGGCAGGACTAGCTCGATTGGTAGAGCCTCAGGTGTTAAGTAACCAGGTGGCCTTTGCTAAATGGAGATCCCAATGTTTGACAGTCCCACCACCCATTGCTTTCAGTGTGGTTTTTAATAGTCCATTTACCATTCAAATTTCCCAGAGTCTGGTGCATGGCAGGGAATATGGTACACCCACTCAATCCCGTGCTCTCTGGGATGGTGTCTATGAGGCTGTTTTTCAAATTAGTCCTGTTGTCTGACTCAGTTCTTTCTGAGATGCCATGTCACCACAGGACTTGCTTTTCAAGTCCTAAGATGGTGTTCTGGGCAGTGGTGTGAGGCACAGGATGCACCTCCAGCCACCCAGTAGTTGTTTCCACCACTGTCAGCAGGTAGCACTTGCCTTGGCAGGTTTGCAGGACTGTAATTGGTCTGCCAGGCTTTCCCAGATTTATATTTTGACCATCATTCCCCCCATACCACAGGGGCTTTATCTGTTTTCCCTGTTTGATTGCAGTGAGTGTTTCACAGTCACGGATAACCTGGAGATGGTGTCCATGGTTAAATTTACCCCTCTTTCCCCTGATGACCTGAGGTGTCATGGGTCCACCCAGCCAGAAATAACTCACCCTGGTGTTGCCAGTCCAGATCCACCTGAGACACTTTAATCTTGGCAGCTCCATCCCCTTGTCCACTGTTGTGATGCTCTTCAGGGCCTGACTCTGGGGTCCATGTGCATCCACATGATGAACTATCATAGCCAACTTCTCTACTTGGACAGCAGTGCCTTGCCACACTTCAGCAGCCCAGAAGGGCTTCCCTCTGTGCTGCCAGTTGTTCTTTTTCCATCATTCCAGCCACCCCCACATAGCATTTGCCACCATCCACGAGTCAGTGCAGAGGTAGGGCAGTGGCCATTTCCCTCACTCAGGGATATCTGAAGGCAACTGGACAGCTTTCAGCTCTGCAGCCTGACTTCATCTGCCTTGTCCCTCAGCAGCTTCTGTGACTTGTCATGTGGGACTCCATAGGGCAGCTTTCCATTTTCTGTCTGTCCTGCGTTGCTTTTCACATTCTGGTAGCTGATGATATAGTGGGGCCTCCTAAGCATGTCACCTTCTCCTCTTCTGATGATGATAGTCCAAAGTTTTCACCTTCAGGCTGGTTCATGATAAATTCCAAGACCCCTCAGTGATTGGGGTTTCCTAACCAAGCTGACTGTGTGATCAGAGCAATCCCCTTGTTCCATATGGCATCAGTGGCATGATGTGTGGAAGGCACTTTCTCCTTGAACATCCAGCCCAGCAGTGGTAGTCAGGGTTCCAGAAGAAGCTGTGCTTCAATGTCACTCACTTTGTAAGCAGCTTGAAACCCTTCATAGGCTGCCAGGATATCTTTTTTTAGTTTGGGTGTAACAGACCTTGGTTCCTTTGTATCCCTGACTGCAGAGCCCCAGGGATCATCCTCGAGTCTCCCCAGGTATTTTTTGCCAGACACTCCAGGAAGGATCATTCTCTCTGGCTGGTGGAGCATGTTTCTTACATCCTTTCCTGTCCTGACTGACCCATGGGCTACTGCATGATCAATCTCTTGTCTGATCTGTTCAAAGGCTTGTTGCTGTTCAGGACCCCACTAGAAATCATTTTTCTTCCACATCACAAGATGGAGAGGGCTGACACTCTGTACTCTGGAATACGCATCCTCCAGAAACCCACAGTGCCTAGGAAAGTCTGTGTTTCCTCCTTGCTGGTTGGTGGGGGACACAGCTGCTGTTTTGTTGACCAGATCAATTGAAATCTGATGACATTAATCTTGCCATTTTACTTCTAAAAACTGAAATTCCTGGGCCAGGTTCCTTAACCTTACTTTGCTTTATGGCAAAACCAGCCTTCAGGAGGATTAGGTTTATTTCTTCCCATCTATCAAAAACTTCCTCTGCCATGTTCCCCCATAAGATGATATCATCAATGTGCTGCAAGTGTTCTGGAGCCTCACCCTTTTCCAGTGCAGTCTGAATCAGTCCATGGTAAGGGTAGGAGAGCAGCACTGAACACCTCATAGCCCTCGATGTTATCATAAACGGATACCCCCCAGTACAGCAACAGAGCAATCCTGCTCCCTCTCCCTGCTCTGAAAAAGAGCACCGTGATGGGCACATCAAGAAAGATATACAGGGTTAGGTACCACACCCACCTGCACAGACAAAGCAACATTGTGCCCAGTGGCTCCCTACCTAATAAAACAAATGCTCAGATAAATTTGTTTCCAACCTGCTGTGGGCAGATCTGTTGTTATCTCAACCCGTGGAGCCTCACGCTGGGCTCCAGATAAGGCTGTTGTGGTTTAAGAGTGGTATTCCCCAATTTAGTGCTCCCACTGAGACTCTCCCTGTCACCCTCCCCCTGCAGTGGACTGGAGAGGAGAGTAGGAGGCACAAAAGGCAAAGATCATGGTTTGAGATACGAACAAGAAACAGCAATGAGATAAGAAAACAGAGAGGCGAGTGATTCGCATGCAAAATGCTCAGAATACCCCTTCTCCCTCAGAGAGACTCCCTTTTCCCTGCTCGCAGCAATGATGGGAGGTGATACAGAATAACCTCCATGTCCTGGCCATGCCCCCTCGCAGCTACTGCAGAAAATATATCCTGTCCTGGCCGGAACCAGGACTGTGTCATAATCTACCAGTCCATCTCTCTTCTCAGCAATCTTGGGAACTTAATTACCTGTGAGGCCATTAGGAAAAATGGGTCAAATTGACCAGTGATTTCCAAAGTGATTAGAGAAAAAATTGATCTGAGGAAGGGAAAGGAGACGGGGCACTGATTGTCACGGCACTGTTGTTACAGTGCACTTTCCTGAGGATGCCTAACTAACAACATCACTCATTTGTGATCCTGCTCTCGGTGTCAGTCTGAAGAGGTGACTTAATTGCTGCTGGATTGAGTGAATGGATGGAATCCTGTGCTGCAGTCCATCGTGTCTGTGATCACAGGGTGTTACCAGAGCTGTCACCTGCAGCTGCACTCAGCCGTGCCCAGTAACACAGTCTGGGGGTGCAGAGGAGGGTACAATAGTTTGATTTGGTTTTTGGCTTCTGTTCTGCACCTCCGCTTTCCTGGACTTTGGTACTTGTCCCAGGGTTTGGTTAATGGACTTTGGTCAAGGTCTCAGATTATTTTTGCTTCCTGAAATAACTTTTTCTTCGCTTCTTTCTGTGTTGTCTCTCGACAAGCAGAAGGGAATTTGTAATTATTGTTCTGAGATTCCATTTTATAAAGACTAAAGCGTATGAAAATGCCAGTGCCACAAAGACAGGATGCCTCTGATTAGAGGCTTTATGGTTTTTGTGAACTAATTCCTGTTGATAGTAGAAGCACACACTATTTAAATAAAACATTAATATAATCTTAACAATTTCAGTGGTATTTGGTTACTTCCATTTTTTTCTAATTTTGGCTTTGAAGCTACAGGGCTTCAGCTCCTACCTGTTGATACATCTTTGCTGAATAGAAAATATTTGTGTTATCACCTTTTTGTTCCCAAAATCGGTACTTCAGAATCACTTCAGTCCTTGCCTTAATAAGATAAGCAAATTAATAAGCTTAAATAGTAAGCTAAATAAATTAGGCTATTAGATTGCAATTAGCCTGTCTTTAGCCGTGACCATTAGTCCTTTGAATTCTACTTGAGGCCCGTCTGGATCCTGTAATTTTTACCTATCATTCTTGAACTAAGACAGCATGTTGGTTGTTGTTGCAGCAGCATCCCCATCACTCCAGACGTGTGGCACCTTCTCCTTATCCAATTGTCTTTTCATCGCTCCTGTTGACATATTGAGAGCTCACATTTGTTCTTTCAAGCATTTTGCAGATTCATGGCTTTCGAAGTCTGGCCAAGCTTGTCTAGTTCGCTTCCTTTCTTTCCAGGCCTGTTTTCTAATTAAAAATCCAGCAGATACTGAATTGAATATTAACGATAACTATTTTTAGTTTACAGGATTGGATCATAATCAGATTACTTCAGCCAGGCTTATTTTCCACTGAGCACATGCTGCTTTGAGTTCTTTGATTTTTCATATCAACCTTTAAATATTTTTTCTGCTGTCAGCCCAGTCCAAATCTGAGGGTATTGTTTTGGTTTTAAATACTTGGCCAGAATAACCTTCTTCCATTTTTGAACAGAGTCAGTGCTTCAAAATTTAATGAAAATCAACATTTAACTTGGAGATAAGTTTGTTGGTTTGTATTTTTGGTTTGGGTAGTTTGGGGGGGTTTCTTGACCAATCTGTCTGGAACAGCTAATAAAATAAAAAAAATTACGGCATTAGCTTTATGTGGGTAGTGGTGGTGTAAGATACAAAGCCAGGAGTGTTGTCAGAGGTGGGTACTGCTCCTTGGCACATGCCTGCAAATGCAGGTGCTTTCTCTCTCACGGGAAAACTGAGACTGAATTTAGTCTGTCCTGCCAGACCTTTTATTAAATTTAGAAACCCTGGAGTGAAAAGTTGGTTGGGGCAACAGAGGAGAGCAGAATTTCCCAAAGGAAAAGGGATTACAAGAAGCAGAACTGTGTGCAGTTGTGTGGTTTATGACAGTGTGCTGGAGAGGAAGGTAAAAAAGGGATTATGACTAGGAAATGATGTGCTTGTAACAGGGAATGGAGTTTGCAGCCTGTTGTATTGGTTGCATGTCTTGGGAGCCCCAGAGGAATGTGGTAATGGAGTAACCTCGACTTCTGGAGTGGGATAACAGGCTGTGGTGGTAGAGGTGAGGAGGCAGTTCATAAAAACTTAGAGGAGGTGGGAAGGGCAGAATTTATTTAGCCTGAACTCTGTGTACAAGAGGGAGTCACTCCTTGATGCTGGGCTAGAGGAAGAAGTACTGTGATACATCAGTGGTGCTAAAGAAGGGAGGAAAAGAGAAAGCTTTAAAAGCAGAAGGAACAACACAGTGTGGAGATCCAGTTTTCTCCAGTGGTGTCTTTGGGATTAGATTGGTGAACTTCTCACTTCTGTCACTTCACCTCCGAGCTGCACACTTAGGTGAGGTTTATAGATTTGGTCACAGACTTGCTCTATAATATCTGTGAAACTCCAGGAACGGGAGGAAACGGAATTGCTGTTCTGCTCTGAAGGGAACTAAAAAGCTAAATGGGAGAAGCACCTCCCACATCTGCTGCTCAGAGCGCTGCAGTGCAATGGCTCGGGTAGTCCGAGGCAGCTGAACAAAGGTTTTAAGTGCTGGGGGAGTTTTTTCAGCTTGGAAGTTGGTACATTCCTTGGCTTATGAGTGTAGAGTGAAATACCCCATTTCCTATCCACACTCAGTAATAGATTCCAGTATCTTAGAGAGTTGCCATAGTGATAAAAAAGGGAACAGAATCTACTTGTCTTCCTGGGATAGCAGAATTATTAAATTAAATGCTTCTTTTCCATTAAAGGAGAGTGTCATTATCATATTTCTGAGAACTGTTGTAGAGCAGAAATAATGTGTTTAAGCTGGTGTCCTGTATTAATTATGTTCCTTCTTCAGGTACCTCTAGCCTTAAGTTGCAGTTGGGATGCACCCCTTTATCTCTCCCATTGCAGCTGGTGCAGTAGAAAACACCTTCCTTGGGAAAGTCTATAGAATTCATGCAGTTGTGACCACAAAGAGCTGGGCAAAAGAAGCAAGAGTTGCCCAAAATGGTAACACAGAAACACAAGTATAAAATGTGAGTTGCAGAGGTTGAGGTGGGATGAAAGGAGCTGCCCCCGATGGAGTACAGGGAACAGGGCTGCTGAAAACAGTGCCTGCATCAGGAAGAGAAAGGAGATGAAAGAATAGAGAGGAAGAGAAGGCAACGTGTAGGTAACATCCTATTACAGAATAGGAGTGAACAGCAGCATAACCCAGGTTTTCAGAGAGAAGCTTCCAGCATTTTTTTAATGGAGATGCACCGGCTGCCACACAGAAGCTGGAGTAGCCCTGTGGTGCACATCCGTGCCCCTTCAGTGCATGTGGAAAAGGAAACAACTCACGCTGGGTTGCTCTTTGCTTTCGTTTCTTTCAGAAAAGTAAATTTAACAAACTTTAAGCCAAATACAAATATTTGTGACAGCTCAAAGTTCCCCATGAAAACAACCATTCTTACCAGGTTGTGTTCTTGCTGGTTTAGCCTCTTTGATGACTTTTAATTACCTGGTAATCTTCCCCTGAACTACCTATCAGGATCAGAGTTCTGTTTCAGAAATATAAAAACAAAGGTCTTCTGAGTATCTTTCTTCCCCCACCTTGCCTGGAGAAAACCTGGGGGCAGAGGCAGGAGTTGCTTTGTTTGAGCCTTTGGAGTCCTTTGCTTCAGAGCTCCCGGTTTCAGTTTGCAGAATGAACAAGCAGGGTAAAGTCTTCACACTGTGTAGTCTCAGTCCTCTGCTGGTATTTGCCGGTTGATTTTTGAGATTTCAATCAGCCATAGTTTAAAGTTCCACAGAAGTTACTGAGCTCAGTGTTCAGGTAATTAAACAGGAATTGCAGTTTCTGCCTCACGCACTCGGGCATCTTTCAGGGCGTGATGTGCAGGGATCTGCCTGATCCTTCCTTTCCTTCCACCTCCTGTTTGCTGCCTTCCCACCACGGAGGAGCTGACAGTGGTTTGCTTTGCTGGAGTCCCTACCTGGCTGTGTTTGGAATAAATTCCGAGCTGCCCCTCAGGGTACCAGTAACAGCTTTGGGACGCTGTGGATCTTAATGCTGTTTGTCAGCAGGTTGCTCTGCTGCTAAAAGTCCTTGTTGATCCCAGCCTTGGTTGGAAACTCCTAAATAGGTAAGAGTTTGTTCGAGTAGGTTTCACATTGTATTCTGCACTCTTAGTCTCTGGAAATTACAGTCCTGTTAATCTGAGCTCCTCCCAGGAAAAAATGAATTTAAACCCCACAGAAACCATGAGTTTGAACCACTGAACCATCTGTCAGTTTTAATAAACTCATCTTGTGGATAATCACTCCTAATTTTTGTCTCTATATTTACTTCAGGAATTGCCACCTAGAAAAGGTCTTTCTACCTTTTCAGACTATTTTTTTTAAAGAGGGACTTCAAACAAAAAAGTATTAGGTAGTTTGTGTCATTGGCAGTAATTTACCAAAATGAAGTAGGTCAAAGGTCACGTCTAATGTTTTACAATGTTATCAAACTATGCTATTTTAAAAAAAGTTATAGACTGGTGTAACTCTGTAGCTCTAGATTCTTTTCCGTATGAAAGCACAGCTTTGGACATTGAAATACAAGGTGGCAGAAAGCAGATTTACCAAAATACGAAGTTTCAAACGGAAGTTACTCTGCTTCCAGCTGAATTTTTAAGAAGGACAGAGCATTTCTTGAAATTCCAATCAAGTATCTATTACTTAATGGCCACCTAGAGTAGGAAAAATTATCTTCATCCTATTAAGCACTCAGTTCGGAATATTTGAAAGGTTGCTTTGTTGTTGTACTGAGTTGATATGTTTAATAACAAAATCTATTGAAAAGGAAGTGTTAAGTAAAACCATGTGGTGGTACCTGTTAGGATTGCAGAGCCTCAGTGCTTTGGGGATGTTCTAGTGGCTCACAGTTCCAACAAACTTGAACTTATCTTTTCAGAAATATTTCTAATGTTTTTCCTTAAAATTTAGTTTAAACCTTTTTCCTTTAATAAAAAAGTATTAATATTTCCTGATAATAGATGAAGAATACCTCTCTGTTCCTGTGGAGCAAGAACTTAAATCTGAGGTAAAATTTGCTCGACATTCTCACTGCCTGAAGAAAATCTTTTTTCTGCTGTTTGGAAAGTTACCTGCATAAGATTCTTCTTCTAACACCAGACTGCCAAGCTCAGCACACCTGTGTTAGGGAGCTTTGTTGCCTGCACTGAGCCACCTCCTCCCTGGTATCTTTGGCTGCTCCATCCGTGAGCTGCCAGGTCCAAGGAGGGCTCTGCTTGCACTGTCTCCTGTGGACGGGAGTGGCCCATGGAAGCCATGGAAAGAGATTCCTGCTCATGCAGCATTCCTGTCTCACTTTTGGGCTCCCCATGGCTTTCACGGTGGTGGTGGTGGCTGTGAGGGCTTGCAGGAAGTTGCAATGGTGGTTGCCAGAGTAGCCAATATATTATTCCATTCCTAAAATCTCCACCAAACTTTCAAGCAAGTTCAAAGACTGGAAGGGCAAAGTCCTTCCACAGGCAAACGAAGTTTGTAGTTGGGAATTAGACATGAGGAAACGGAGTAACAGCCCAAGAGTTAATGTTCCTATTTTTGACTTCTGAAAGGTTTCAATAGTCCGTCCTAAGCTTTCTCAGAATCTCGCTTTTAGTTTCAGAAATTTTCTTCCCTGTTGATCTGATAGACCCCCAGAGCATTAATGAACAGCTGTAGTTATCAGATGATGCTTTCTCATACCTTGTCTGAAATAGTGGGTTGAGTGGGTAATTTTATTAAATACTTTGCTATTAATTCTTCAGAGAGAGCTGCCAAAATCTGTGGTGTAATAAATAGTAATTAAACTAATTTCTTTGAACATGCAGTCGACAAAACAAACACAGAAATACAGAAAATTAAATTCGTGATACTTGTGCAATGTGATAGTAGCCAACACTGCTTCTCTTTAAAGGCAGTTTTAGGACTAAACTTTAGATGCTAATTTTTGGTCTTACATTTGAATTATTTAGCTTTACTCTGGGACACAGCACATACTTGATAACCTCATATATTGCAAAGTAACAGCTTTGGGATTTTTTAAATGTGTAAAGATAGAACTTCTTGTACAGTGAAAAAAGGCCCAAATCTGGCAACAGTCACTCTGCAGGATGCAGGGAAAGGGAGTGTTTCTGAACATAAAGCTGCTTTGAGAGTGGCTGGGCCAGCTGTCTGAAACCAGAGGGTACAAAGTACAGGGACAAAGAGGACAAGGCCCAGTCAAATTGTCTTTATTGCCCTCTGCCCTGGTGTAATTTACTGCTGGTAACCGGTACTTCATCAACTGGCGCTTCAGCCCAATTCCTGTAAGCATAAAAAGCAAGCACTGAGTAATCCTTTATTATGAGGCTGTTCAAGTGATAAGCTGATGTGAACAGTTCTTGTTCCAGCTATGGGTATAGTCCTCCTGAATCCCTGCAGGTAAGGGAAGTGAAAAGACCAGGACCATGGAAGACCATTGTGCTGTGGAAGGAAAGGCTGGAGATGTAAAGGGAAGAGCAAATAGGAATTAATATTTCAAATGTAAACTTTGTTCAGTGATTGGATTTCTATTTAAGACATTCTAACAGATCATAAAGTCACCTAGAAATCCTCTCCGTGCAGGGCAGGGGTGAGAACAAATGTGGTCTGTTGAGTAAGTCCTGTGGGAGCAGCTGAGGGAGCTGGGAGGGCTCAGCCTGGCAAAAAGGAGGCTCAGGGGGGACCTTTTCACTCTCCACAACTCCCTGACAGGAGGGGGCAGCCAGGGGGGATTGGGCTCTGCTCCCAGGGAACAAGGGACAGGACAAGAGGAAACAGCTTCAAGGCAGGGGAGGTTCAGATTGGACCTCAGGAAGAATTTCTTCCCAAAAAGGGTTGTCAGGCATTGGAAGGGGCTGCCCAGGGGGTGGTGGAATCCACATCCCTGGAGGTGTCCCAAGGAAAGACTGGAGGTCTCACTCAGTGCTCTGGGCTGTGTGACAAGGTGGGGATCAGTCACAAGTTGGACTTGATCCTGGAGATCTTTTCTAGCCTAAAGGATCCTGTGGCTCCAGTAATAGATTTCACCACTGTGGAGGCTTCTGCAGGCCAAGTGGCTCTTTGGATGGACAGTGTTCTCTTCACTCATTCAGGAGGAGTCATACTTCTGCTTGTTAGTCTTGGGGAGTTGTGGAGTGTCATCTGTCAGGGCTGTCAGTCTTTTGCCATCCTTTTGCTCAGACGCTTCTCCTCAAGTACCAAAACATAAGTTGATAACCATTTGCTCGATACCTCTATATATTCCCCTCTCTTCCCATCTAATCTATGTACAAAGTCATGCTTTGTGCTCAGAATGCATTAAGTATCACAGGATTTGAGGTTTGGTTGTTTTCAAAAGTTTTTGTAGCGTTGGAAAAAGTAGTTTCTTGTCAATGCAAATTGGGAAGGATGATCTTGTGTTTTCTTTTGATTTTGTAAGTTGAATTGCAGGACTTCAGCCCCACGCAGCTGTATATATTTGTAAAGCATCTTTTTTGGATATATTTTAACTTTTAATAAAGTTGTGAATTTAATATTGAGAATTTAATATTAAGCAACTTAAACTGGAATGCAGTGTCTGTGAATGCAAAGATGGATATTTGACATACTTTTTTTTTTCTCATGTCCCTTCAGAATCACAAAAATTCTAATCATTTCATTCATTCATTCTTTTCCAGATGGGAATGGCAGGTAACACTAGTCCCTTTGGGCAGCCTTTCAGTCAAACTGGAGGGCAGCAGATGGGAGCTGCAGGAGTGAATCCTCAGTTGCCGAACAAGCCAGGCATGGCCAATAGTCTGTCTCCCTTCCCTGCCGACATCAAGAGTACTCCCGTCACCAGTGTGCCAAACATGGTGAGTTGGACCTGCTGCTTCCAGCATTCTCTACCTCTTGGTACTGCTTTCTAAATTCTGGGGTGATCCAGCTTCTGCAACAGGATCAAATTACTTCTCCATAGTTATTTAAGCATCAGAGTTCCCCATGGTACCTCACTTCCACTCTACAGTGTGTATATAACATTTGTGTACATTTTAATGCAGTAATTTAACTTTCTAAACAATCACAATTATAAGAACTGCATTGCATCCTTTCATTTTGTCTGGTACATTGAGTTTCATACCAGATAAAAATGTCTTCTTTAAGTTCTGTTTGTTCAATTAGAATGTGTTTGATACATCATCACCTTCCTCAAACTAAATAGTACCTCATAGCCTTCAAATCTGCTGTGGTGAGCACCCCACATGCTTCTCACTTTATAGTGTGCATGACTTGCATGTCACAAAATTACGAGAACAGTTCTTATTAGGATACCTTACAAGTTTATAGTATTGTGTTTACTAGAGTATTCTTTATAAAGTGGAATTAAATATTCCCATTTCTCTCAGGATGTTGTGTATTAATCAAACTGCTTGTGTTGTTTCTATGGAAACTCCAGCTTGTTGCATTTTATATTCTTATACATGATAGCAGTTACTATAGAAACTTCTAAGACCTTCCATAAGATGCAAATTGCTTATTTTTTAATTTAAATCAAAACCAGCTATTTTTTGGCACAGCCAATGCTTGTTCTTCCATCAGTGACTTTGCTACCTACCTGTCACTAATAGGCTCTGTATGAGAGGCAAGAGGATGTAATAAACTTCCTCTTTTCTCCTGATTTTACAGGACCACTTCCTAATTTTCCTCTAGTTACCCTGTGAAATCTTTGATGTCATCTGTCATTTACTGTTTATGGTTATGGAAAGGAGCTCATGACAGGATTAAGACCATGTTGAGAACACTACTTTCACTCATGCAGAATATTTGTAAAAGACAATTTGCTGCATGACTACTCTAATTTTGTTTATTAAGTGTTTGGATCAGGTGTAAAGCAAATGAGTTATTGTCCTGATTCTGCAGGGAACCTGCAGGTCACCCCAAAATACTGCATTCATCTCAGAGACTGGGTGGTCTTGAAGCCTAATTTTGTGCTCATTTAAGAGTCAACTTTTGGGAAAACAAAATCTTAATATACTCACTTGCTAGTATAGGATGTAGTGGCTGATATTCAGGTGGAATTAAAAAGGCATTTGCCGTTAAGGCTTGTCAGGTGGTGGGAGAGAATTAAAGGAAAAAACTGTTTTCTTTCTCCCATCTTGTCTAAGAGACAGGAGAAGGTAAGGGAAACTTTCCCAGTACTATCAATTGCAGTTTATTTAAAATGTAAAAAATACCAGCTGAGAGAACAACCAGAACTATCTTTGTTTCTCAGGTGTCAAAAGCTTTACATGTCCAATACATCTTTTTTTCCCTCAAACCAATACCAAGAGCAATGGCCCTTTCAGTCAACAGACATTGGTACTGTCAAGCCCAGAGGTCTCAGCTCACGTGGGGATTTGAGGGATGGTGGTCCTGACAGGGGAGGAACTTTAAAAACTGAAGTTTCCATCTAAACAGTTTAATTGCAAAGCCAAGAATTTAAAAAGAAATGTCACACTTGTTAAAATTTAACCTTTATTTGGCAGCAGTGGGTAAGGCAGTGTAATTATTTGGTAAGAGCACTTCCATGGCCATATGCTATTCCTTCCACAGAGACTTTGCTTTATATTCAGTGAACAATATGAACAGAGCCCTTGGAAAGAGCACACAGTCAACATTGAGTTCTATTTTTGCTGCTCGGTGTGTAGCTGTGGGCATTGCTGACTGGATGTTGTAATATATCTCACTTGGTCTTTTCCAAATGGTCTTTTCTGTGGCAGTCAGCACTGGAGCAGGCATATACTTTGGATTAGTTAATTTTCACAGCACCTCTCTGAGCTAAAGATGTGTTGCCCCAGTTTTAAACACAGAGGCACAAAAGAGAGTAAGACTGACAGAATCTGCTGACTCAGAACTTGAGGTTTGTAGGCACTGGCTTGCTAAACCTTATTTCATATCTTAAGGTTTTACCTAAGGGTAAAATAACATCCACATCAGTTCAGTGAGTTACAGGAGCACACATCTGTCACTCACATTGGGCAACCAAAATGTGACCCAAATGGCTCTTGTGAAAAGCAGTTTGTGACATAGGCAGGTCCCCAGAGCAGAGCTGCAGTGTTTGAGCAACCATGCCCTGCATTCTTGCTGCAATTCCTTTGCTAGTTCTGTGTCCTGGGATGCTTTAGGACCCTGGAGATGATGGTTTATTTAATGTATCTGGCCTGGAGACACGGCCTGTCCTGTTCCCTGAGGGAGGCAGGAGTGACGTGGAAAAGGGTATTTTGTTATGTTAACATCTCTCAAAAGTGAGCCTGTGGAGGATCAGTTCAGGCTCCATCCACTACACCAAGTGAAAGATAACTACGTATTTAACAACCAAAAAAACCCCATCCAGGGTCTTTTTTGGGATGATTGTAACCACATATCTTGCTAAACCAGCCCTCTATACTTTCCTTATCTTAAAGGGCCCCCAAAGTACTATTCCATGTGAGAGACAAACCCACTGATGCTATGTGGCATGTCTGAGGCAGGAAACCAGACTGCAGCATGGCATTGAACACTGTGGTTACTACAAAGAGGATTTATATAAGAGAAGAGGAAATAGAAAGATGCAGCCATTGTCTGAAGACTTTTAAGTCCTGAAAAGCAAGATATTTTTTAAATACTCCTTTCAGTCTTTAGTCTTACACCTTATATGTGTTCTGCAAAAGTAAAACATGAATAATTTTCTTAACGCACATTATTCTAATCATCCTTGTGTGACACCCTTGTCCCCAGCAGTAACCACTTTTCCCACTGCCAGGCATAACCCTGGCAGCCAGGACAAATGTGCCACAGCTGTGGATTTAGATTTTTGATCCAAATTCAGGCTACCACTCTCCTGAGAACAACACTCTCCCTTCCCCCCTGCCTGCTAAAGTGGGTCTCTGAAGTGTTAGTTCACTGCAGCCCATGTTCCAAGCCTGACCTTACACCACACCCTGAGAAGCACGTTTGGATTAATCTCTCTAATTAGAAAAGAAGAACAAACCTTATGGTATTAAAATGATTAAAAGGTCAGCATTAAGGTATTAATTTTCAGTGCCAGCAGGATGGATTGATTTTGTTTGTTTGGTTAGTTTGTTTTAATGGTGATCTAAAGAGCATATTAGCTCTTGCTTATGGGACTGCTATAGAATCAGTTCCCTTTACAGAATGGGAAGCTTGCAAACTTGAGTGAAAGGCTTGCTCCCAAAAGAAGAATGTTGCTTCTGATGTTGTTGGAAGTTTTGGTGCCACATTACTGAGCTTCAGTGTCGCTGAAATGGCTCTGATGCAGGACTGGCAGGGCTGCGCTGCAGTGAGATCATGCACAATCCCTGGGCTGTGGAAGTGAGCCACGCTCTGCTCTCAGGCACTCAGCGTGGAGTGCAGCCAGTTTGGGAGCCAGCAGCCAGTTTGGGAGTGCGCAGGCTCCGGGATGAGCTGTTGGGAGGGGGAGCCCTGGGAGACTTTCCCATCAAACTCACTGAAGCTTTGCACTCTCTGCAGTGCTGCCTGTTCCAAGGGTAGTGGTGGATGGTTGCTTTGTGGACACACCAGTAAATCTAGTATTTCTACACAGGTTAGGAGCACAATGGGGGAAGTTTGGCTTCCAGACACCAGCATGGTTTCACAGTTATCCCTATGACCAGCAGATGGAGTTGAGAGAATATTACTTTTTGGAAGGGAAGGAAATAGTTTCTCCTCGATTCTTGACTTAGAATTGGAGCATCACATCTTCTCCTGTGCTTTTTTTCCCCTCATCTCTTGCTAAACTGCATCAGGAGCTCTCTGTTATGTTCTTCTTTGTTTCTTTTTACATCCCGTGGATTACTGTAATAACTGATTTTGATCACAAGACAGGAGAAGTGACTGAGGGGTGAGGATGTCTCAGGTGTGTCTTGCTGCAGACCTCAGAGGGAGAGGAAGAAAGCTTTTAAACTGAGAGGCCAGGTTTAGTTAGAACAAGTAGAACTGTAGCTACTTAAAATAGACAACTGGTATTTTATTCTAGAGACCAGAAAGAAAAGGCTTTAAGAAAAATCACTTAACTCTTGTGCCCTTCCAGGGAGGAAGGCCTGCATTCTGACCCTTTCTGTGATTTTCTTCCTCTCTTGCAGCACAGCCACTCTTCTCTTTCCCTGTGGAAAGGTCTGTTGCTGTTGCACTGGCAGCGTGCTGAGTGTCTGCTTCAGCACTCTCCCAGTCTCTGCTGGGCTTGCTGTTAGCTCTGCTCACCTTCCCTGTGCCTGTCCTGACCTCCACTCTGCAATTCAGTCTCATTCACAGGCAAGCTCACTCCTTCCCTTCCTCAAGAAAATCCCACCTGATTTACAGCAGTGAACAGCTGTGAAAAGGCTCTGCTTAGCCATGGTCTAAAGGAGAAGATCTTAATACTCTGGAAACAAATCCAACAGATATTGTTCAGTGCCAGAGAAAGGATGTTGTTTTGTTGGGAGCAGAGCATCTCTGTTCTCAGTGCAGGAGTTCATCCTGGGAACGTGGATTGCTTTGAATGGTGGAATATTTTAGCTTTTGCCCCATCCGTAAATACGGTGCCAGGCTGGCAAAAGCTGACAAAGAGGAATTACTTTTTCCCCAGTGCTCTGGCCCATGTTCCATTCTCCCATCCCTCATATGCAAACATAAATGGTGGAGAATATCCCTTTCTATGTCCTGCTCCTCTTTCTGAGAGCTGGAATCCGTCTACACTTTCCTGTATTTTGTCCCTTTTTTCTACTTTGAAACACTACTTCAGTGTGTGTTTCTTGGCATTTGCTGCTCTGTCAAATCAGAAAGATGAGTTAAAACTCCACAAGTGTATCCTTAAGGAAGGTGCTGATCTAGGCTTGATTCCCAGCAGACTCAACTGCATGGTATGAAGACTTTGCTGGTTTTAAAAGAAAATTCCTTGAACAATTAAAAGCCAAGTGCACTGACCAACTATTCAGGTTCTTTCTGTGGCCTGACCATAGGAGCCTCCTCACCTTTGAGGTTGTCATGGGCTTGCAGGGACACTCGCCAGTGCCACCCTCAGAAATGGAAGTTGGAAGATGAAGATATTCCTGTTCACTCCTGACATGAAAATTCTGCCTGTATCCATGTCAGTGCCAAAGCTTTGAAAAAAATCTTGGGCTCTGAACATATTCTTCATGTTAAGACCATAGCTTTAAGCTGCTCCAGGGCAGGTTCAGGTTGGACATCAGGAAGAACTTCTTCACAGAAAGGGTTGTCAGGAATTGGAAAGGGCTGCCCAGGTGGGTGTTGGAGTCCCCATCTCTGGAGATGTTCAAGGAAAGCCTGGCACTGTGCTCTGGTTTGGTTGACAAGGTGGGGATCGGTCACACGTTGGACTCAGAGGGCTCTTCCAACCTGAATGATTCTGTGCTTCTGTGGTCAAGTTGGCTTTGTGTTCAGGAGCTGAGTATCTCCCTCTCTCTCTCCTCATTTTCTAGGGCACTACTGGTGCTCAGGTTGGTGCTATAGGCTGACATCATTTATCTCCCTGCAGAGAGCAGGATGGCCTTCTGAGGCCACGTCCGATTCAGGAGGCCTGATCTCCTTTCCTCTGAAGTCTTCTGCCCACCATTCCTTCCTTGGATGAGGAGATGCAGCACTGCAGGGTTTTAGGGCACAAATACAAGTGCTTGTAGTGCTTGTGCTCATGCCAGCCTGTTGTATGCACATGTGAGCCTCCAGCCTCTAGGGCCAAAGCAGACCCTGGCATTCCTGGTGTCAGAAGGATCCTTCCTGTTAGGGTAGGACAAGGCTGCTCATTCCATGCCTGTTCAGAGTAATTGGTGAAACCAGAGGAACCACCATCCACGTGGAGAATATCAGAGTGGATTGCCAGAATTGTAAACTGGTTCTGTGTCACTTTCCCAGTGAAGCTCTGGTCCTCAAGTGACTGCACTGCCTCATCCTTGGTGCCATCCGTTAGCTGCTGCTTGAGCTCTCCTTCAGTTTTGGGACAGAATGATGTTTCCTGGGTTCATCAGAGCTGGTTCAACACTTACTAGAGCATTCCTTCAATTCCTGTTGGCAAGAAGGACTTCTCTGAATCTTACTGGAAATGTATCGGAGTACGTGATTGGAGTTGGTCACACTGAACATGTAATTCGGATAGAAATGTTGCTAATTAGAAGTTCTTTGAGATTTACAGTTCACGTGTCTATCCACTTCATGCCCACTACCCCTTCTCTGGAAGGGACCCTCAGGATCACACTTTAAGCCTGTTGTTGGAGGGGAACTGAAGAGGTTTGGGTGTGTTTCACCAGGTATTCCAGTGTGAGTGAAAGTGGCATTTGTGGCAGTGGATTCCTGATTGCCACTCTACGATCTGCTGTTGATTGCAAACCTGTCTTAAGAACCAAAAGATACTTCTTAAACAAAGGATTTGTCCTCATACAGTGAAAGTCACATTCTTCTATCAAGGAGAAGGAAAATACGTGGAAATAAACAGAAATTACAGAAGAAGAAAAGTATTTTAAGAACATAATGCTCTGTGGAGCTGGGCTGAGGCCGAGTTCTGTATTGCATTGTTTACCTGCTGTAAGATTGCCACTGCTGCTGAGATTGGTGCTTACTTATAAGAAAAGGTACATAGTGTTCCATCTTGACAATGTTGAGTGTTTTTGAATATAAAGACATAAAAACAGAGAGAATTGTTGGTCACCTCAGGAAAGTAAAACCGCCAGGGAACTTTGTGTCCATCCAAGTCCAGGATTATGAGATACTTGTGCTTCTGCGCTGCCCAGACATGCAGGAAGCTTTTACCCTTCAGGATAGGGACAGGGCAGAACTATCTTCCTGTGTGAATAGTTTCCATAATTTTAGAGGGTATTAATAGCTGCCTTACCCTATAGAAGTGTGTATTACTCAGCTTCTAGAAAATTGATTAATGATTCTCCTGTCTCTGTCAGAGGTTTTAACAGACCTCCAACCCCTGATTCATTTGCTCTGGTGATGCTGGAGCTCAGCAAGTGGCAAGAGAAGCAAAACTACCTTTTCTACCTCTTTTTTCTGACCATTGAATGATTTATTTCAATTGTGGGGCCAGAAGTGTCTGAACTTCCTGCTTCAGTCAGGAGAAGCAACAAGAAGCCTCCTGCTTGTTCCAGAGCTGAATAATTTCTGTGGTTGATAGAGGTTTCCCCCTGCCCTCAGTGTGACTGTGGTGCACTGGCACATCTCTGGTTCTGAACTGATCCTGCAGACCACTGTTATTGGAAGACAGACTAACAGGGAAGAGATCAAGTTCCTCAAAACAGTCAGCAGTTCTGGGAAGTGAGAGATGGTGGAAAAATTGCTCATTGTATTTGCATGTTTAGTTTACAAGGTTGAAACAGTGGCCAACAGAACTCAACAGAGCTTAGGCAATATTCTGAGGGAGTTTGTGCCTACCTGCAGAGACTCATCTGGACTGAGACTGCTTGTTCTTCAAACCACTGATACTCTGTAATTCTGCTTTTTTGTTACTCAGTCTTCAAGAAACCCTTGTGGGTCAGGGCATCTGTGCTGATACAGCTGTAGCTGTGTCTGTTAACTGGTAGGGTAGTAACAAAAGGAGGACTTGGCTTGGGAAACCATTCTTTGACTGGGATGAAAGTATCGCTTCCAACAAGATTTTCTTTGGCATGATCTCTGTATTTTTCTGCAGATTAGCTGAACCAATTGTTTCCTATTTGTGACCCAAGAATTGTTTCAGCAAAACCTCTCTGCTCTGTGGATTTGTTCACAGGAGAAATGGAAGACTGAATTTCAGCTGTGTGCACTGGTGGAGCACAGATGTGGAGGTGTTTCCTTCATTCACCCCAAATTCCTTTTATTGCTCTTTTTCTTGCAAGCCCAAGACAAACAGATTCAGCAATTCCTCTTCGTTTAAGACTTACTGTAATCAAGGGGCAGAGTCCCCACTTCCTCCATCAAGTACCAGCCATGGTGTTTTCTACTTGATCTTGTGTGCTTCATTTTCTAGAAGAAAAGCAAGCTTTGAAGCCTGATGTGCATGGACAAAGCTTGCTGCTGCAGTAGGGAGAACTTGTGCAGGGAACCTTTTGTTGATCTAAGAAAATGAGGTTTTTATAGGCTATGGAATTTTCTAGGGAATCCTTCTCAAAGGTCAGAAATAGAGCAAGTTACAAATGTTTTCTGTCACTTAAACCTGATTTTCTTTTACTGTGGTACTCAGGCTTTTGTCAGTAGTTCTGTAGACAGCACTGAACTATTTCCTCTGCTACCTTCCCAATGTAATCCTAATGTTCCTGTAGTCTAAGTGTTTTTAATGGCTGTTTTTCCTTAGATAGCTTGGAATTTGGTGAACTTTCCTGTGGCAACCTGTTTTCACAGTGCATAATGGAAGTGATTCTTGGGGCAATTGTGTGTTTGTCCATGAGATTAATTCAGGCTGTGATTCACGGGGATTTAAGCACTTTTGCAGTCTCATATTTGTTCCTGCTAGGGGAGTCATTGCAGGCTGTGGATGTGTTTAATTTTCAAAGTCAGGTTTCTACATTTTCTACCAGGAAGGTAGAAAGCTGCTTAATCTGTGCCGAAGAATTGACATGTTAAAGAGGCTATTTCTCTTCTGCACTGTTATGAGCTGTGCCTTAGACTGAAGATCTCTGTGTGTTTGCAGCCATCAGGCAGAGCTCAGGCCTTGGTACAGAAATGTATCCATAAAGAATGGATGCTGGAAGTAAAACATTGGATTTTACAAGCTGACACAACCCAGCATCACCCTGTAAGGAACTCTAGTTCTCTTCAGTAGCCATAATGCAACCCAGAAGGTGGCTCTCACTAGGAGAAAACTATATACAGCTTGCCCTGGGAATTTTCTCTCTGCAAGGAATATTACTTGGAGAGACAAAGAACTAACTTAGACTTGGAAAATCAACCCTACCTTTTGCTGTAATATGTGGAGACAGTCATAGAATTTTGACTGTCTTCTCCCACTGGACTCCTCTTTTTGTTAGGGATGAGAAATTAGGATTGAAGTGTATAAAGCCTATAATATGATAATATAACCTATAATACGAAAATATAATACTCTAGAGGCTTGAATTCATAGAATCATAGAATGGTGTGGGTTGGAAGGGACCTTAAAGAGTTCCACCTCCGAGTGTGGTAAGAGCTCTTTGCTGTTGGAATTATGATCATTCTAATAAACAATATTTTGAATGGCTTGTTATTTAAACTCTTGTTTGTATAAGTGTTTTAACAGTGGAACCTCTCAATACATTGTTGTTGTTGCTGTGTTAGAAATGTTTGAGAATGCTACAGGAGTGGTGCAATAACCCTTGTAGCTGGGTGAACAGTCCTGTGATACTCAAATTATGCCACGAGATGAAGATCAGAACAACCCCTCGCAGGCGCCATGCTGAACTCTCTGTTCTCTCAGTCCCAGATGCAAACCCAAGTCCAGCAAGTGGGGATCGTCCCGACGCAGGCCATGGCCACCGGGCCCACGGCGGACCCCGAGAAGCGCAAGCTGATCCAGCAGCAGCTGGTCTTGCTGCTCCACGCCCACAAGTGTCAGCGGCGCGAGCAGGCCAACGGCGAGGTGCGCGCCTGCGCCCTCCCGCACTGCCGCACCATGAAGAACGTCCTCAACCACATGACGCACTGCCAGGCTGGCAAGGCCTGCCAAGGTGAGGCCTTCCTGCTCTGCTCATCCCATCCCCAGCCCTTTTCTTCCTGCCCGCAGGGTCCCTGTGCCTTGCACAGAACTGGCTCTGTGTTTGAACTCTGCGCCCAGTTCTCATCTCTCCACCATTGCCAGTTTAGAGAACAGAGTGTAGTACTTGCCCTCTGCAAGTAGGATGGTACCAGTGTAGCCTTGCAAGCATCTTTCTCATCTCCTCTGTTGTATTAAGTGTGATATTCACCATGCCTTTGTCTTAAATTTTAGTACTGCTTTCCTTCATTTGCTGTTGGATCACAAGAAATTTTAGTTATGTGTACAGTATTGCAATATTTGTCCCTTGGAAGTAGGATGGTACCAGTGTAGCAGTGGTGCAGGTACCAGTGTAGGATGGTACCTTGCAAGCATCATTTTCATCTCTGTTGTGTAAGGAGGGTGTAATACACACCATGTCTTTGTCTTAAATTATCCTATGAGCTTCCTTCGTTTCCTGTTGGATCACAACAAAATTTAGTTGTTCACCATTTTAGTATTGCTTGTGAAGGAGTGAGAATAGAGTTGCTCTAGAAACTGAAATAATTTAAGACCAGTTAACCAGGGAGTGACCTTAACTCCTGTTTTCCCTTGCTGCAGTTGCTCATTGTGCATCTTCGAGACAAATCATCTCCCACTGGAAGAATTGTACTCGGCACGACTGTCCTGTGTGCCTTCCTCTGAAAAATGCCAGTGACAAGAGAAATCAACAACGTAAGTAGTTCTCCTGGCTGCTGGCTCAGTTAGAACTGTTAAAACAAAGTTGATCATGGGTACAATTAACTTTGACAGTATCCCAACAAACTTAATAGCTGTTTAACAGTCTTGGATAAGGATGGATATATCAGTGAATTCCCCTTTCTGATCATTGAATGCGATGTATTGCTTAAATACACCATGATTGAGAAAGCCTGAGCTCAAGAACACATCTTTTTTTAAAGGGTGTGGCAACTTCTAACTGGTGTTTCATTGTGAGGCAGATCAGTAGATTCCAGTTGTGAGGCAGTTCTGGGATGTAGGTAGGAGTTTGGGGAGGAGATAAGCTACTTGATTGTTTTTCTTGCTGCTAGATTCAACTTAAATCAACATGCTAGTGATGTAAAATAATAAAAAATGTTTTTTAAAAAATTCTTGCATACAAAAAGGTCTAGGTGTCTAAATCAGTGTGTGTATTTAACACTGGTATAGACTAGCTGAAGTCCTGCAAATCATGCCTGGTTTTCATAATAGCTGAGCTGTTACTGATCCTTGGGGCCAGTCCATTTGTAGTTTATTTCTTCTTCTCTCTTGCTCTGAACCAGAAAATACTGAATTTATGTTGGTAGGTTTGCTTCTCATCAAGTCCTTTGAAAAGATGCCAGGGTGGAACATTTTACAGCATCGATGTAAAGTTCTAGAAATCTTAAGTAATGTTATGCCTAAGTATATTTAAATAAGGGTTAAGAAGTGGAAAATAGCTGCAGGACTTGCAAAGCTTGTACATTGGAATTGGGTTGGAAGCATTCTGCTAATTTCCAGTTTAGTTGAGACTGCAGTGGGGAGCACCAGTAAACTTCAGAGGATGGAGAATTGCTCCTAGGTTAGGTGGGATTAAGGTAGAGAGGAGAGTAGCTGCTAAGACTATTGAAATTATCTATTGAGCATGGTTCTCTTTATGGTTCCAAAAGGGGTTTTTTACCTCCAAAACTGAAAAAATTACTTGAGGGTCAGAATTTTTTCTTACCAAACTTCTCCTTGGCAAAAAAGATAAATCTTGTGTTTTGAAAGTAGTAATTTGTTGCAAATGATTAGTTGTTTGGCCCTTGAAAAATGTGTTGAAAGCTTTGCTTTTTAATATGACATGGTCCATTTGTGCTTCACATCCTTATTACACAGTTGTTATCAAAGTGCTAACAACATCTAGCACAACAGAATTGTATTTTTCAGTACAAGCTGCTGTAGCAAAGTAGTTTATGCAGTATTTGTTTTTGTTGTTCATACAGCTGATCTAAAGAGAAAAAAGCTTGAACATAGCCCTTAAAAATGGTTTTCCTATGGAATCAAATAGGATATTGTCTGACTGAGCAGAATTAGAGTGGATAAGTGTAGAATTTGGCTGTCTTGTTGCATATGGGGGCAGATAAATATGAAATCTCCTTCTTCTATTCAGTTAATCAATAATCCAGTGTGCAGGGTTCTTTGTCCTGGATTATGTCTCTGAGTCATACACGTAACATCTCATGGTTTGGAGGTGAAAGAGGAACACTAAAAACACTTGTTTAGATCTGTTATTAAAAGTACCCCTTTTTGGGCATTCAGGAAGGTTTGTGACATGATTTACATTAATATGTGCATTTAAAAATGTTGTGCCTCATCAGGTGAAAACTAACCTGAGTTGAGTTAAAGACTGGAAGAAAATGTTGTCTTCCTTGAAAATAAATCATCTGAGTTTCTACTAAACTTGAGGGAGGAGGGAGTCTGCATTTGGCAGAATATGGTGAGAACATTCCGAAAGGGAAAAAGGAATGAGAAGTGTAGTGACCTTCTTTCCATTGTCAGGAATTCTGCTTTCCTTACAGAGAGTCCAGAACCCTCCTTCCTGTGCTCATCCCAGTTTTTATTCCAGGCCTGGTGTATCCGTGCTGGGCTTTCAAGCAGCTCCTTCAAATGGTGCCCACCTTTTAGAACATTCTTCAGTTGAGCACTGCTGAACCATTGCAATGTTGTGCCTCACTTCCAGCCTTCCACGCCCAGTCATTCCTGTGCGTTTGTGGCTTTCTTTTCCCCCTCCTTGGGGATCTGCAATTCCCGGAAAGTCCTGGGCTTTAGGATATTGCCATGGAGCTGTTTCTGTCCAGGTCTTTTAGTATTTAGAGTTCTTCCAAACAACACCTGTGCCAGGTCTCCTTAGTATTGATTTTTTTTTTTTTTTAAAGCAGTCTCGAACTGTATTTAATGAAAATGGTTGATAGTGACCTGACTTGTTAATAGGACATATTGGGACAAGTTTAAAATCCTTTCTGTCCCTCCTGGTTCTTACTGTGTGTCCCATGTACTTCTGAGGGGACAGAGGAAACTGGAAAACAAATATTATTTTGCACATGCTAAAACATGAAGCTTTGGAATAAGCAGGTGACTCCTGTGTTTTGAAGTAATGACTTGAAATTTGGTTGAAGTGTTGTGGGGTTGGAGGCTTGTTTTTGGATCTGGGTTTTAGATTTAGGAAGTACTTCTTGCTCCCTGCTGGGCCCACCACAATATGAGTTATAAACTTTTGCAAACGGTTGTTGATATATTTCCTAGTTTTGTAGCTGTGTCACAGCAGTTATTTTTTTCAAGATTCATTTTGTCATTCACATGCTTGAGCTCCTTAATTCTTCCATTCCTGGCCTGGGCAGGTGTGCAGTGCCATAGCTCCTGGATCTGCTTCCATTTATTATGTCCTGGGCCATCCTCATGCAGTGCTTGGTGTGCATCATTCTGGGATCAGGGGTTGCTAGAAAATCCTTGGGATCTATGCTCAGATGAGTGAGACTGGAAAGGGGGTTGTGAACATGGAGCTGGTCTCCACTGTAATTTTCCTTGTAGGAAAATTTTACATAAAATGCAGCAAGGAGAAAGCTGAATTAAGGAATATTAAACTTGAGACAACTAATCTTCACCTAAAAGCGTGATTTTAAGAACACAGAGACAGAAATTCTGAAGTCTGTGGACTCAGGGATGGAAGAGGAGGAATCTGATGAGGGAAATGGCAGTAGGGACCAGGATCTAGCTGGCTGAGGGAGCAGGTTATTGACTACAGGCAGAAAATGGACCTGGACATAGAGCATTTGGATTTAGAGCCCTTTGCAGAGAAGGAAGGAGGTTGTGCATCAGAGTGAAGGGAAATGTGCCCTGGAAAAGGAGGCAGCAACTTCTTTATCAGAGCCTGTTTCCTGTGAAAATTGAAAATGAAATCCAGCTCAAACCTTACTGTCAGTAACTATAAGATCTACAAACAAAATGCGTCTCTTGTTTTTGTAATTGCTGGAAATCCTATATAATGGTGACCCATCAGTTGTCCCATGGAGCCACATGATGGATGGTTAGCCCATGGATTAAGGAGTTCCATTGATGGGTACAATGCTGTACTGAAGGATTCAATGCTTAACGTAAATAAAAATTAAAATGGCATTGGTGGTGAAGCTTAATAGTGACACTTCCTGGCTTCAAGTTCCTTGTAAAATCTTCACCCCGTGATTGATTCAAGATACAGCCTTTAATTAAATGATTGTGTACAGCTCTCTTTGTGTACCTGCCCAATTCTGTGTGCAGGACAGGCTTGTGCTGAGGTAAGTCAGGGTGCTCCAGCCACTTTGAGCTGGAATGGATGTAGCAAGCAGAGTGAGGAGCTGCAGGACAGAAAAAGTCTCAATTACAGAATTTGTAAGCAAAATCAAAAATTTAAACCAGCATAGTAAAATTTAAACCAACTCATAGCTTTTTGTCTGAGGTGATGAGACAGAACTGCTGCAGCATTTTGGTTTAACAATTGTCACCTGTTCTAACAGACCGTTCTGTCTCAAGTGCTACTTTCTTTTTGCATCTTAATTGTTAGTATTATCTTTTTTTTAGTTTATTGATCTAATCTTAAGAGTTTAGGAATTTAAAATTCTCAAAAATAGATTAACATATTCACTGTAGTGGTCAGGTTAGAGACGTGCTGAGCATTTATACTTAAAATGCCATTAGGGGTCTGTGTTTAAAATAAAATTTAGTCAGCTGGAGGGGTTCCCCTGAAGAAGACACGAGTCCAGGATCATTAGGCAGCATTACCTGAGAGAGGAATCCTGCAGGTGGGCTGGTGTTCGATGGTTTCAACGCCCTCTGGGGCATCCCACGTGCACTGGGATGTCACCAGGGCTGCTCAGGAAGTTCTGGGGCTGCTTAACGTGTGCTTGTTGGAAGTTCCCCTCTTCAGATACATCAACACAAGTGACACTGTAACACTGGGGCACACAGAGTCAGTTGTCTTTAAGCATTTAGAATGTGAATTACAGAGCTCACTTCACACTTGTAGCTTCTGTCACGGGCTCCTCAATGTCTGAAGCATCAGTTAGTAAAAATAAATTACAGTGGGCATTGCTTCGTGTAGCAGTGGCCTAATGTGTTTGTTCCAGGGCTGTATTTATTTTAATTGACTTTATTTCCTGCAGTATCTGCCACAGAAGGGACAGCATTTGCACTGGGGTCTGTCCAGAGTGGAAATTTAATACTCTTTGCTTCCATCTTCTTGTTTGACAGATAATGTCATGCCTTCATATAAAACCAAAGAACAAACAGACAAAAAAGCTCCTTCAAAAACAGACTCCTGATGTTGAGAAATACTCAGAACAGTATCCTGTTAATTGAGTTGTGAAGTGTAGAAAAGCTGAAGCCAAATAGTCTGAAGCTGTTCTAACACAAGGGCTGAACTCGTGCTTTGTAGTAACTGATGCCAAAAGCTCAGCCCAGAGCCGTGGGCAGGAGGTGCTGGACTTCCCCAAGTGAGCTCCAAGCCAGGCTTGCAGTCTCAGAAAGTCAGTGCTCTTTTCCCCAGGAGAACGTGAGGGATGGTGGAAGGCTGGGCTCCCCTCAGTGAGATGGCCAGAAGGGTTTGGCTTTCTCTGGTGCCCAAACGTCAGCATCACCTGTGGGCATTCTGCCATCTCCACATTTACAGCCAACACTGAAAGCACATGGGGGTGTTTTGTCCTAACTTTTCTGGGGAAATATCATCCTCTAACAAGCTGGAATTCTTACTAGCTCCTGAATCAATTTATGCTGTCATGGCAGCCTCTGAAGCCTTTTGAATTCCAGGGTGCCACAAGCTTTGTGCTATTTAACTTTTCTGGAGACTTCCTATCCCTTGCCTTGCAGTAGTGTAAAGACATTTTTCTCCTAGATTGTGTGATTCCAGAGTGCTACGTGCAACTCCAATGAGGAGTTCATATAGTTGTTCTTTAATATGTCTTTTTTTTTAAATTAAGCTGATAGTATCTTAATCAGCTTCTGTCTTTGTTTTTAAACTCTCTTGGAAGTGATCAGTGAGTTCAAAAGTTATTGTGAGTGTGTCCACAGGGTGTAAGTATATGTAAGTCTTAATTTCCATGGTAATCCCAGTGTTTAAAATACTGTGGATTGTCCTTTGGGGAAAAAAATATGTTTTTTGTGGGGCTGCTTATTCAGGAGAGGGAGATCTTTGACTATATTTATTTGTAGTTCTTTGGCAAATGAGATCAAATTGATATTTCATCTGGAGAGGGAAAAGTCTGGACTCTGCAGTGTGTGTGTTTTCTCTTGGGTGGAAGCTGGAAGCCTCTGTATCTCTTTTACTGATTCTCTCAGTTTCCATAGCGGGTAAGGATTTAAGAAAGCCTGGATAATGCTGTTAATGTCTCAGAAGGCTTGTTTTTCTGATTTTTTTATCTAACCACGTGCCCCTCCTACTATTTCAATAAAACAGTTATTGTTGCCTATATTAAAAGCCATTACTGTTGCTATGTTTAGATCACACATTTGTAATGCACATTACGTATTTAATTACTTGAGGGGGAAAATGTGAAGGAAGTGTTACTTCTCCCAGAGCCTTGGTTATCAAAATGCAGTGTCTCTGTGCTGAAGGGTGTACTCCATGGTCATTCACAATGGAACATGATATTCCTTAGAATGGCAGCTAAAATGAGAACCAGAAAGCAAAAATTTACTCACTTCTGGATTTAAAGTAGTAAATACTACTTTTCCCTGTTGTTCCCATTTCCTGTCTACAATGGGAATGACTCTTCCATACCTCTGTGTGGTGGGAGAAGTTGATTGTTTATGGTGGCCATATAGGTTAATGAGTACCTAAATATGATCTAAATTATTTACCAGGGCTCATCCCCTTTCTGACTCTTCAAATTATTTTAGATTTTGTCAGTACAGTCTGAAACCCATCAGGGTTTTTCATATCTCTGGATAACTTGGGGTTTAGGGTAATTTGGCCTTCAGAGGATTCATCTGGTGACTGCTCGCAATGAAAATTTCTGCCAACAGATCTTCAGTATTACCTTTGTGTCCAAGGGCACAGTGTTTCTGCTGAACTCAGGATCTCTGTTCTGGAGCCAAATATTTTGACCTAAAATGGGATTGATGGGAAAGAGGGAAGTAGAGGAATTAAATTGTTTTTCCCCTTAGTCTACTGTCCCAAGCATGAAAATCCTATTTAGCCTTATATAGGAGCCTATACTTTATATCTATCACAGTAATTTTGGGTTTATCTGCCTGAAATTCACAGCACTTCTCTTTAGACTGCATGGATTAATAGCTAGGGTGGTTCTGTCCTGTAGAATCAAAGGCTGAGTTTCCCCACTTGGCATCTTGGGTGTTGTTCTGTCCTCTGGCAGAGAAATATGTCTCATAGAATATATGCATGTTCTGGTGATTCTTGGCATGACTGGTTTTATTCTTTCTCCTCATCGATTTCTAATTTTCTCTTATCCTTTCTTTTTTTTATAGCCCTTTTAGGGTCTCCAGCTGGTGGAATCCAAAATTCCATTGGTTCTGTTGGCACAGGCCAGCAGAACACTCCATCACTAAGTAATCCCAATCCAATTGACCCCAGCTCCATGCAACGAGCCTACGCTGCCCTTGGGCTGCCATATGGCAACCAGCCCCAAACACAGCTGCAGCCCCAGGTCCAAGGCCAGCAGCCAGCACAGCCTCAGGCTCACCAGCAAATGAGGACCATTAATGCACTGGGTAGGTGGAGAAAATACCAAAAACCAGTGTTAAAGTAATTTATATTGGATTTTTTGGATAGTCTGGTATTTCGCTTGGTCAGAGTAGTGACTTTCTGTTTGTGCTTATTAGTAAGTTAAAAATACATTATCATTCATTTATGTTTGAATATTGGAAAGTTTTGAATATATTGCTTTTGCCAAATAGCATGAGTTTTAGTTTCTTTTAAAATATAACCCATAACTTGTTGTCTGAGGTGACGAGACAGATTTGCTGAAGGATTTTGGTTTAACAATTGTGACCTGTTCTAACAATGCTGTCTCAAAATCTTCTTTCTTTTTGCAACTTAATTATTAGTATACCTTCTTTTTAGCATATTGACCTAATCTGAAGAGTTTATTAATTTAAAATTTTAACAGACTCATTTTTGTAGTTCAGACTGAAAATAATTTGGTTCCATAAATAGCTACATATGTGCAAGACAGATTTTATTATAAAAATGTTTAACCTGATACACTGCTGCTTTTGTTAGCCAGGTGGGTCAGTAAAGGGTAGTTTTGTCAAATTACTGTCAAAACTGTGAACTGTGTACCAATGTCATTTAATTTTGTCCCAAAGGAGCCAACCAGATGAACCTTCCCGCAGGAGGAATAACAACAGACCAGCAACCGGGTCTAATTTCTGAAACTGCTCTTCCAACATCCCTTGGGACAAATAAGTAATGCACACATTTTCATTCTTGCTCAATTAAACATTTATTTACATGCTTATGAATGTAAATAAAGAGCATGCTTTAAAAACTGATTGTATTGGCATGAGGATGGTCAGTCACGTGTACAGCTCTGCTCTTTTTTCCTGTTTCACTTCCAGAGCTGCCACTTTGTACCTCCTGAGAGCCCCATAAGATTTAGTAGTTTTAAATGAATTCCCAAAGGAAGAATGTTTTGTATTTTTAAGTGTACCAATAGCTTGCTAGTTGTGATTCTTTATCATTCACACTGTGCCTTGTAAACTCCTGAGCTTTACTGCTTCAGGGGTTGCTGTTTGTTGATGCTACAATTTCACTTAGAGAATGTTTGCAACAGCTAAAAGTGATTAAAGCAATGACTCAAAAATTACTTCAGGCATCAAACCTACAATGAAACTGCATTTTAGTTCTCTAACAGTCCCTTTTTTATTCTAGCCCGCTAATGAATGATGGCACAAACTCTGGCAATGTTGGAAACCTCAGCTCAATGCCAACGGCTGCACCTCCTTCGAGTACCGGGGTAAGGAAAGCATGGCATGAACATGTCACTCAGGACCTGCGCAATCATTTAGTGCATAAACTGTAAGTATTCACCAAGGCTGCCTCTTTCCTCAATGTTTTTAAAGAATTTCTATGCAGTAGTTCTACTATTAAGCTGAAAAGAAAGTTAACAGTAGTGGTTGTCTGGTGCTGGGCCACTGAGGAGGAGCTGTTACCTTTAATCCTCCTCTTCAGTTCTTTCTTCATGCTCATTAAGGAGTGGGCATGAAATTAGTTTCTATGTCCAATAAATTTGCTCTGCTGTGGTGAACAGGTATTTAGACTCCAGACTGTTAAACCTCACTTTATTTTCATCATTGGATTTGCTTTATTCTTATGAGAAATAGGTTGGGTTTTTTTAACAATTTTAATATGCTTTTACATATCTGGTGTATAAGGGAAGATCCAATGTGATTATCATAAGGTTGTACTGGTTTTTGGGTTTTTTGTGAAGGCTTTTTCTTTTATTCTTCCTCCTTCCTTGCAGTGTCCAAGCCATCTTCCCCACTCCTGATCCAGCAGCACTGAAGGATCGCCGCATGGAGAACTTGGTGGCTTATGCCAGGAAAGTGGAAGGAGATATGTATGAATCTGCTAATAGTAGGGTATGTTGCTTCAGTCCATCTATTCAGTACATGTCAAAGAGCAGTAGTATCACAAATTTGTAAGTGTAATGAAAACCACAGAGAATCATTTCACTGCTCTTGTGATAAGGAAAGTCAGGTTTCCTGCCTATGACAGCATTTGTGTAGTCCCAAGCTGTGTGATTTATGTCACTCTAAACTAATTCACCCCCCTCAGCTCCATGAAAACTAGACACCACCATCCATCCCTACCTACATCCTTCTGAAAGTGTGATTGACGTGCAGGAAGCTTGGAGCACAGCTTACAGTTCTTGATGTTTCCCCTTACTGACTTTCTCCCTTTTTGGAGGTGTGTGCAGACACTAGTTTTAAAATTTTCTTAGTGCCCCTTTACCACTGGAGGTTTTCTCTAAGGCCCAGTGCTGTTCCACTGCTTACCTTCCACCTGCACTGCTGGAATTAGTTCTCCTCTACTCTGCAGCACCAGCTTGGGCTAAGACATAAGAAGTCAGTTTGCCTGCTTTGTGCATGGGAGAAAAGACAGAATTCCTGTTCTTGTTCATGATTTTTGGTCTGTCTGCAAAGAGGTGTCAGTTCAAATCTTTTACTCAGAGGGAGCAAACCCCTGTTGATTGCCAGGCTGAGGATATGGCATTGTGGTAATTCTACCCCAAAGGAACCACTCCCTGAAGGTTTTCATTGGGAAAAGACAACATTAGTGCCAGTAATAACAACCAGTGAGGTCCTACCTAAGCAGAAACTTGAGATCCTTTCTTCAGTAAGGGAGGAGTATCTAAAGAGAGTAGTCAGTGGCATTTCAGGTGATAATGATGCAGTCAGACACTTCTGCCCCTCTGAGCCCATCTCCCAGAAGAGCTGGTGATGGAACGCAGGTTTTATTTCTTAGAGGTAAATAGGCAGTGGGATACTTGTGGTGCTTCTACTATGTCGGTGGTGGTCAGTGACCACATTGTATCCTCCTTGTAGCTACCAGGGGGTTGTTTACAAGGAAGACTTGGGTGTGATCTCACCCTGGCAGCTTAAGAGACCAATTTTAGATAGAAGGATTTAATGGTTACACAGGGGTGTTTGAATACCTTCTCAGTAAGGATGAGCATAGTAAACTTCTGATTGCAAAACTAAATGTCTTCTGACAGAAAAACACCCAGAAGTATCTTTTCTTCACCCCTCAAAACAGCTGTCAGAGCCTCATGGCCAGAAGTTTCTGTTATTGGAATTAATCTGATGTATTTGGCTACAAAGAGCAAACTTGGAAGAAGGGAGTAATTCAGAATGCATTAATGATGCCGTGAGGAATTGCATCCTTCTTTTTGAGGAGCTTCCGTTCTACTTTGACATTGAAAAACATGTTAGTGAGAGGCATCATTGTAAGCAGCTTAATGCTGTTCTAGGAATGTGTGCTCCTTGTGAACACAGCCTTTTCAGGAATCTTTGCAGTGGGAAAGCAGCACAATATTAAATTTACAATTAGGAAGTTACAGGTGAAGAGTCTTGAGCAGGAGGAGAGGAGGGGCTGTAGAGCTTTTAAACTGGACAGCAGAAAGCGTCTGCAGTGATTTTTGAGAAATTCTGAGGAGGAAAGTGACCTTAAAACAAAGCTTTATATTGCATCACTGGACTTGCTTAACAAGGCTGCTGAGGAATACCTATCTCACATTAAGTTTTTTGAAATTAATTCAATCCTGCCACAATAGCAATTTCTGGGTTTGATGAAAATTGAATAAAGACAAAATTATTGTGGACAAGCATCACTCAACCTGTGCTCCATGTAACACTGGGTCCTAAGAGCAGAGGTGAGCCCACAAAAGAAAAGTAGTCTTGAGGGTTTGTGGGGGTTTTTGCCTTTAACAGGTGCATAATCTCATGCACTTGGCAGATGTGTGTCCAGCAATTCCTGACCAGCAAAATTGTCCACCTGGTGTGCTCTGTGACTGTCTTATTGGATCTGTTGTCAGTGTGGGTTCGGTTAAATGGATTTTTCATCTTGTAGAGATGTAGTATTTAGTTGTCTGTGCCCGTGAAGTATTTTTCACTGAATTTTCTCCATTCCTCTGAGGTTTTGTCTGGTTTTGTTTATCCCTTGTCATGATTGTTGATAGACTCTAGGAAAAGAGCAGTTCCTTCCTTTATGTAAAAATTGATCTGTCCTTAACATCTGTCTCCCAAAGGTTTATTCAGTGTAACTCTGTGCTGGGAATATCTTTTTCTTTTGTCTGTGGATGAGTGGAAATGTTTATTTTGAAAATAACATTTAAAAATCATTAACACTTAGAAAATAAGTCACAGCTTCCTTGGTTTTGTTGAGGCAACAGAGAACCTCCAGACTTCTCCTTTGTCTGGTAATTTACTCAGAGTATGTGTGAAGGATAGCCATAAAGCAAGTGTAATTTCTGGAAGCTTTGGTTTTCCTTTTCTGCATTAAGGCAGTGTTAAGACTGTCTCAATTTAACAGAATTCTGAAAAGAAATATTTCTTTTTCAATTAGGCAGGTGTGTACATTAAAAAACAAAACCAAAAAAAACCCCAGATGATGATATTCAGGTAGACTGAATGGGTTCTGCTGCCACTGTCTTATCCTTGATGCTGAGTACTTTTTGTTTTTTCCCTTTTAGGATGAATACTATCATTTATTAGCAGAGAAAATCTATAAGATACAAAAGGAGCTAGAAGAGAAACGGAGGTCTCGTCTCCATAAACAAGGGATGTTGGGGAACCAGCCAGCCTTACAGACCCCCGGGCCCCAGCCCCCAGGGATTCCCCAGGTGGCTGCTGCCATGGGCCAGGCACAGCCCGTCAGGCCACCCAGTAAGTGCTGCTGCAGCTGCCTCTGCTGCTCAGGAGTGCCTGGGCTCAAGCTAATCCTGAGGTTGTGTTTGAAACTGGTTTTGCTGACCATTGCTGTGCTGTGTTGCAGATGGGCCTATGTCCATGCCAACCGTGCCTATCAGTCGGATGCAGGTTTCTCAAGGTATCTGTTTTCCTCTCTAATTGCAATTCGTGGGCTCAAAATAATTGTGAGAGGGGGAAAAGATGATCTTACGTTGGGATTTTTTGGCATTGGGATGGGTCTGCCTTTTTTTCAGCATCATTCTCTGTCATTGCTCTGTGTCTCAGTGCAGTCTTAACAATATGTACCCAGCACTTTGCTGGGGATTGGGAATTAATTCAGTGCTTCCAAAGAGAGGAGAGCTCAGGCAAGAATACTGTGGATAATCTCATTTAAAATACTGTAAAGGGGGAAGGATGTTGGCATGTTTTCATCAGTTAATTAGCCAAAAATACACCTGTAGCTGGAAACACAGCACATTAGTCCTAGAGTCTGTGTAACTAATGATACCCTTTCTTGGTTTCTGATGCAAAGTGCATCTAAAAAAGCCTTGGAGCTTGTTCACAGCACTTGTCATTACTCATTGAGGATCCTGTGAGCTCATGGGTGGGTTTTTTCTGGAAAATATAAACCCACGACTTCTAGGTGCTTCAACTTCCTTCAAAAACGTGTCCCTAGTTATTTTATTTCTTCGTTCAGAGTTAGTACTAAGTCAAAACTTGTGTTGAAATGTCCTTGGGAAGTTAAACCCTTTTGAAAATTCATTTGACTAGGAGAACAAGTTGATAGCAAGTATAGCTCCATAATTACAGCTTTAGACAAGTTTGGGGATTTTGGAGGGATTAAATGTTTTGTATAAAAAGCACAAGCCCTGTTGAAGCTTTTTTTTTGCTGGCTTTTGTCCTGATTTGAGGCTCTGAGTTTCCTTCATATATACAATATGTATTTTTATCATATTTACTTCAACCATTTCAGTGAGCCCTGAATAAGATATTACTGGTTCAAAGTAAATGCCTGCTTTTAAGAAACCATCCCAAGATATTATTTATAAATAGCATCCTGCCTCTACAGATCATCCACACTCTTAATGTTTTGCATTTAATTTGTTTTTTAGACACCAAAAATTGTATTTCACACTAACTAGTATTGTTCTAAACACTTCTTGCATCCTGATTTGTCTGTTAAGTCAAGTAAGTAAAAGATAAAGCGTAGGGCGGTCGAATTCACTCATAATAACTGTTAATTTTATAGTAGAATATACATCCATAAATTCTGCTGACTTGTTCCTAATGAGTTGTTTTGGGGGTGCATTTGCAGGAATGAATCAGTTTAACCCCATGTCCATAGGGAATGTACAGATGCCACAAGCACCGCTGGGACCGCGGGCGGCGTCTCCGATGAACCACCCGGTGCAGATGAACAACATGGGCGCCGTCCCTGCGGTTCGTACCTTCCCCACCAGCCCTCCTCAGCACAGGCCCAGCCCACCCCACTCCTCCTGCTCTTCTGAAAAGGCCAAGTCACAGAGCAGTGCTGCAAATTGTAGGATAATTTCATGGTAACGCAGCAAGTCTGTCAGGCTTTTATCGAGGCGTTTGTTTCCAATATTCACGTGTTCTGAAAACATCAACCAGGCCTTTGGAGAGGCACATGCCAGAGGTGCAGTTATCCCCAGCAGTCTAGGAAAAAGCACCTACTGTCTTTGCAGTATATAAACCTGCTTTGTTCCTCCATGAAAACATGTTTTTATTCTTTAGAAAAACAAAAATATTTTCAGTTTCACTGGATTATCTCTGTCACCCCAGAGAACAAAACAGACTTAACACTCTTGAGTATTACCTGTTTAAAAATAACTCCCTCAAGAAAAATGTGGAACAAATGCTGGAATTATAGGCATATGCCCACTTCCAGTTGGTGTAATGAAGCCAGTTTTATTTTTTGTCCTGTCTCTTGTTTGATTTCATTGAGGGTATTTTCCTTTGTCATGCTCCATAATACTAAATGGTAATTAGTTCATTTGGGTGTTAATTTTCAGATGGCAATGTCTCCTTCCCGAATGCCTCAGCCACAGAACATGATGGGAGCTCATTCCAACAACATGATGGGTCAGGCTCCTACCCAGAACCAATTCCTGCCCCAGAACCAGTTCCCAGCATCCACTGGAGCTATGAATGTGAACAATGTGGGCATGGGTCAGTCAACAGCCCAGGCCGGGGTGGCACAGGTGAGATGGATTCTCTAGCATTTATTTGCTCTTAATTATTTTGCTCTGATTTATTTACCTTACTTATATTTGTTTATTTGTATCTCTATATGCATTGTTTGATGCAGTCACCCCAACTTTGGGGGATCCTGGGTTACATCTGCCTTCTTCAGAAGCTCTTACATAACTTATCGACATCTGTTAACGGAGGCGCAACGCCCTGTAATTCCTGCTTAAAATTCCTTAAAAATGCATGCTGATGAGATTTTTAGGGGAAATATCAGAAATCAGTTTATGGGATGCCTATGAACATATGTTTTGTCTCTGTGTGGACCCGAGTAGCTAACTTTAATCTAGAATTATAATAAAGTGATTGGGGAAGATCTTTAACTTCTCTTTTCTGAACATTGTTGATTTTCTTCTGTAACGTTTTTCTGTTGCGGTAGTGGTCAGTGACATAGCAGCTGTACTTACGATGGCAAAGTATATGCTTTTCCACAGGGAAAGGTTTGTTGTTTAGCTCAGAGCCAAGTAATTCAGGCTAGGTGAGGCTTCCAGAGATCAGAGAGATTATTTAGATCAGGTTATGAAGGGCTCTGTCCAGTCAAGTTTGGAATAAGTTTAAGATGAACTATCTACAGTTTCTTGGGCCCTGGCTCAGTGGTTTTACTGCCTTTGTGGTGAACACTTTTTTTTTCTCAAAAACTGACTGTGTACAGGCAGTATAGAAGCATGTTTTAAATTTGAAACCTCATCTGCAGGAAATTGTCAACTGATTTGGATTTCTAAGTGTAACAGTTGCATCTGAGGATGGAGTATTCTTTTTTTTATCGCCACTTATCTGATGCAATCTTCAGTAAAATGTATCACTTAAAGGTTTAAGTACATCCAGAATACTTCATTGTTGCTGCTCTGAAAAACAAACCCACAGTTTCCTGAAGCATCTTGAGCAGTTTAATTAGAGTTTAAAAGAAAACAAAAAAACTCCTCTGAAGTCTTGCTGTGTGCAACAGCAACATTAAATGTGTTGACCTGCCCTCTAAAGCAGAGCTGCCTCAGAGTCCTGGCCTAAAATGGGTATTTGCTTGAAACCATTTTGTGTCAAAGCCTGACCTTTGCCCAGCTAATGGCACGATTTAGAGGCTGCCTGTGGGTTTCTGTGTTACTGGGATCGTGAGGATTCCCTCTCTATGCCAGTAGAATTAAGGCAGAACATGCAGGGCACAACTAGGTCTGGGAGAAAGGTCCTTGAGAGCTGATGGGAGCAATGACAGAAACCAGAGCACAGCCACTTGCAGTAGCAGCATTTGTGGCTGATCTCCTGCTTAGACTTTGAGTGTCCTGGCAGAAAAGGCTTCAGGGCTGTGATTTCAAGGATAAGTGTGATTCCCAGGGTTTGGGGAGTCCCACGTGTGTAAGACTCTCTCTCTCCCTAGCAGGGGCAGGTTCCCAGTGCTGCTCTTCCCAACTCCATGAACATGCTGGGGCCGCAGAGCGGGCAGTTGCCGTGTCCCCCGGTGACCCAGCCACCCCTGCACCAGACCACGCCTCCCGTGTCCACGGCTGCCGGGATGCCACCAATGCAGCACCAGGCGCCGGCGGGAATGACTCCTCCCCAGCCCGCAGCTCCCGCCCAGCCATCCACACCGGTCTCGTCCTCGGGGCAGACCCCGACCCCGACGCCGGGCTCTGTTCCCACCGCGACGCAGACCCAGAGCACCCCCACGGGGCAGACTGCGGCCCAGGCCCAGGTGACACCGCAGCCGCAGACCCCTGCCCAGCCCCAGTCTGTGCCAACCCCACAGCCAGCCCAGCAGCAGCCAACATCTGTGCAGGCACAGCCCGGCACTCCAGTAAGTACCAGCCAGCCCCCTCTGCCTGGTGTTGTGACATTCCACGAGTGTCCCTGTGTGTAGCACCATGCCATGAATGTCTAGAGCCCATAGTTGTCCATAGCAGCTTCTGCTTTAGACCAGAGGGTTGGTTAGAGATGTGTAAAATGTGTGTGTTCAGATGTTCTCAGCATTGTGTGAAGGAGGGGGGGATTGAATGGCTGAACTGCTCAAAGTAAAACTGGCAGCAGTGTGCAGAAAGATGAGGTGTAACAGGCCTAATATTCTGTTTGGCCATAAATCAGAATCTTTTCTGATCCTGAGATTTGCATAATTTTTTTTCTTTTAAGATCCAGCCAGGGCAAATGCACGTTTCAAGGAATGTACAGTGGGCAGGTGTTTTCTCTATAAAAGAAGCCTCTTTGGGGCAGAATTCTTCCTTGGCTTCTCCTCTGTAAAGCAGAGTTATTAAATGTTTGATATCAAAACTTGGCTACAGTGACCTGTATCCATGTTCTGCACTGTTTTAGAATATCATCTCATGTCTCTTTTGTGCTGTTCATTTTTAGTAAAGGAAAATATTTCTATATATGCAGTGTCTTTCTTTTGTACTGTTTTTACAACAGCTATCCCAGGCAGCAGCTAGTATTGATAACAGGGTCCCCACCCCTGCCTCAGTTGCTAGTGCTGATACGAATTCCCAGCAACTAGGACCAGATGCACCAATGCTAGAAAGCAAATCAGAAGTTAAAACTGAAGAAACTGAGCCAGAGACTAGTGAGACACAAGTGGAAGCTAAGACTGAGGTAAATGAGATTCTCTACAGCTTAACTGAAAGCAGTGACAGATATAAAAGCACTTAATGATGTGTCTGACTCGGTGAGCTAAGGGGCGAGAGGAGGGTCGTTACTGGAAAGTAACTCCTGAGGAAAGCCATGGATGGAAAGTGCTTCAACAGTCTCAAACTAATATTTTGATGGCTGAAGTCTGGGTTGTAGGTGTAACAGTACCTCTCGTTGCGTCCTTTCTTAAGGTGGAGGAGGATTTACAAGGATCTTCACAAATAAAAGAAGAAACAGATGGAACAGAACTGAAGCAGGAGCCAATGGAAATAGAAGAAAAGAAACCTGAAATGAAAGTAGAGGCTAAAGAGGAAGAGGAGAGCGGCACTAATGGAACCACTTCACAATCCACATCACCATCTCAGCCCCGCAAGAAAAGTATGTATTTGAAAACTGAGTTTCCTTCTTTGCTTTCACTAACATTTGTTTTCCATGGTCTCAGCTCCTGCTGGGAGGTCTGTTTTACACTTGAGTTTCCAGCAGCTGGAGCTCTAGGAGATCAATCCTCTGTAACTTAATTTTGAAAGTAGGATTCCTTTAACGTTACATGAATCAGGTGAGAAAAGCTCTGGATCTCAGCAGTGTCTGCCCACAAGGACCAAGGCAGTGAGGCAGGGACTGTTGGAGGAATTAAATACATAAATCCCTTCCTGTACATCCTGGTCCTCTTTCGGGAGAGCTCAGGGTAGATAAGAGTGCTTTCAGTAACCAAGGATATCCACTGCTTTTATTTTCCTGTTAGAGGCTAGAGAGACATCACCTTCATCCTGAGTTTTGTCAGCCACTTTTCTAAGAATTAGGCACTTGAACCCTCCTGAACCTGTGTTCCTCCTAGGTTGAACTGCTGCAATAGGCTTAAAATTTATTTTAAAGTCCTGTATTTTCAGGACTTGAAAGTTTTCAGTGTAGTGATAGTTTGCTCAGCAGTCTCTTAAGTTAAGCTACAGTGTCAGCACTGAGGTGTGACTGTGTCTGTACTCAAGGAACCTTCATGGCATTACAGGTTATATAAATGATTGGGTGCCTTGTGTTAGTATTAAATAAATGAAAAAGATAATTAACACAGAAATCAATTTCTCCACTTGCAGTACAGGCTTTGTGGGAGGCTGCAAGAGAAGTTTTTGGACTCAAAAATCTTACCAGTTTAAAGCATCTGCTTTATTGGGTGATGTTCTCTGTGGTTAGTTTTTAGTTTTTGACCAAAGAGAAACTTTCAACGTGCTGCAAATGTCCAAAAATCTAGATCTCCTGGATGTGCTTCGGATTGCATTTGTTTATTAAACAATCTTTTTGTAATAAAGCACTATAAACCACATTTCCCTGTAGATCGATGTTTTCAGCTGGCAGCAGAGTGGGCACCCAAACGAGAATGCGCTGCAGAACCAACTGGCAGAGCCTTTTCCAACCCCAATGTAACACCAGGAATGCTTATTAACATTTATGACCCAGTGATATTCCCCGTGGAAGGAATCACTGCTGCCTGTCAGGAATGCACTTGCAGGGGGAAGGTTCTTGCAGAGTCAGTGGAAGCTGCTGGTGGTTCAGGCTGGGTTACTACGTATCCCAGTGCCTCCTGCAGTGACACAATTTTATCTTGGAAGTTTTGTCACTCAGTGCTCTGTAGGGTAAAGCACGTGCAGCGTGGGCAGGTACAACCAGAGACACGAGTTTCGATGGTGACATTCTCTCACCAAGGAGTTTGTTCCATTTTCATGGAGTGTTGGTATTAAAATGCTGAATAAACCGAGAGGTATTGGGGAGTAATTACTGCCAAGTGTGCTGGAGGGTTAGGTGATGTTAAGACTACTGAAGAGACTGATTAGGAGTTTTGCATGGGTTGCAAAAGTATTGGAAATTCTTCTTCCTTCCCATGCAAGCAGATTCCTGAGGGGCATCCCACAGTAACCTGGGACATGCAGCAGCTACTAAGGGGAAGTGCCATGGAGTGTGTGCTGTAACTTAGCAAGTCAGAGCCTTATTTTGCTCTATTTCTGCAAATCCCATGTGATCAAGAAAGGGATTCCTTGCCTCTTCCCTTGCAGTCTCAAAAGAAGCACTGTAATACTCATTTGGGCAGCTCCTCTCTCCTCTCCTTCTTGTAGGTGACTGCTTTAGTTTGTCCTTGAGGATGAGTTTTGCTGGTTTCTTCACTGCTTTGTGAGACATAATAATGCCAAACCTGCAAGAGCTTGAGTCTGAGGGGTATCCAGGTGTATTGTCCTTGTAATTTTGAAGATGTCTTCCTTTATGAATTTTCTCCTTAGTAATCATAAGCAGACTTGCCCCTGTTTGGAAAAAGCAAAAAAATTAAAAAGGTAAAAAAGGTAGCGCTGTGCTGTTCTTTGGTAGATAATACGTCATGGTGAGTCAGGCAAAGATCCCATTTTCTTTTCACCACCCACACATCCCAGGCAAAATGGGATAACTGGATGCCAACTCCTTACAAAGGTCTTCAAGCTACCAGAGAAGACCAAGAGCATTTAATTTTGGAAAAAGGAGACAGGGAAAAACAAAACTTCCTTGTAAAATCAGTATGTAGGGAGGTCCTATGATCAAATGTGCTGTTATTACTCATGGTCCGTAGAGACAGAGCAGCTACAGATGAAGGAAACTTTTCTTTATGTTTTTAGGTAAAGTAATAAATTGAAATAATAACTGGATTTTTGTTTTGATTTTTTTTGAAACTTCAAAATTAAAGTAGGTTGCAAACTTTTATCAGCAAAGGTAATTAGGCTTTAAGGAACTTGGCAACAGTCATGCTGAATCTCTGTAGTTTGAGTTTAAGTTAAGATTGGATTTATTTTGAAAGATAATATAGCTTAGTGGTTTGTTATTATAGGAGAAAATTCTAAAAGCAACGTCAAGCAGTAGCCAGAATAGATTATGAAAAGGTGCTTTTTGGCCTTTACATTTCATTAAATGAAATAATTCAAATTATCACGTTATGAACTACCTGATTCAGAGCAGTGGAGAATACTGTTCCTCATTAATGGAATTTAACATTTATTTCTGTTCTTGAGAATCCTACAATATAATGCATAAGAGTTGTTTATAAAACTTTGGGAGTCTTATGGCAGGGTTTCCTTGCATAGGAAAGTGTCTGCGTGTATGGTATTGATAAATATGGAAGAGAATTGCCATTTTATTGGGATTGACATTGTGGCAACAATCATACAACCAATGGAGCAGTGACAGCTTAATTTCTTGTCTTGCTTTTATTTTTGTATGTACTTTTTAAAATCATAGCTTTTGAACTAGATGTCCCCAAAAGCAATTTATATCTTACCAAAATACCATTTGGGTGAGAAAAGCAATGATCAGCCTCAAAGGGGTCACTGAGCCCTGTTGATTCAAGTGCTTTTAACAGAATTAATTGCTCCATTTTATTGGTATCATTCTCATTTCATCCAGGTAGATAAATATTAGATGCCATCCTGCTTTCCTTAGTTGTCTTTTTTTCTCAGTAATAGGCATTCTTCCCTATTTAAAGACACTGTTCCTAAGGAAATAAATGTAATTACACTGCTGAGATGTTCAAAGAGCTCTCCAAATTATCATTATTTTTCAGAAAATGTATTGCCTTTTTTTGTCCTTGTCATCCACTCCTGAAAGAATCATGGCTGTTGCCATGCCACTGTTGCCAAGTGGTGGCATAGAAATCTGGAAGTCTTAACACTTTCAAAATCAATTAACGATCCATCAGACCAGGACTGTTTGTATACTGTGGCCAGGAAAATTCCTGTGCCAGCTCTCAGGACATCTGGTCACTCTCTGTAGAGCTGGCTCTTCATCCCTGTCCACTGCAGTGGGTTTTGCTGGAAGAATCTTGGCCTGGAAATAACGAACAAGGTTAGAACGGAGGGAGAGAAAATCATGCTCAGTCTCTTCTTTGAGGAGAAGAGGTTCATTCATGTTAAAACAATTGATTTAATTTGATTCTATATAAGTTTAAGAGGTTTTTTAAGGCTTTAGAATATGTATCATTATGGGCTAGAGTTGTTCTCATCTCCTTGTTCTGGCAATGTCACCTGCTGTGATCTGAGTAAACACTAAAGCTGTGGTTGCCTCTTGTGAGGTTTTGCCTCTGATTGGGAAATCCCTTTTCAGAGTTTTATGTTAACGTAGTTCTTCATGTTTTTTTTAAGGGCGGTCAGGAGATTAGGAAACGTGGAAGGCAATTTTCTAACCTCTCTGACTTGCATTAACAGTTTTCAAACCCGAGGAGCTGCGCCAGGCCCTCATGCCCACCCTGGAGGCTTTGTACCGGCAGGACCCAGAGTCCCTTCCTTTCAGACAGCCTGTGGATCCCCAGCTTTTAGGGATTCCGGTGAGTTGGCATTAAAAAAACCCTATCACATCTCTTCCTGTTTTGTCTTTGCTCGTGTAAACATTTTGTCTTTTCTATTCAACATACTACAAACAGTTGACCTCGTAAAAATGAAGGGGTTTGTGTGTCTTGGCAGGACTATTTTGACATTGTGAAGAACCCTATGGATCTGTCAACCATTAAACGCAAGCTGGACACGGGGCAGTACCAGGAGCCCTGGCAGTACGTGGATGATGTGTGGCTGATGTTCAACAACGCCTGGCTCTACAATCGCAAGACTTCCCGGGTCTATAAGTTCTGCACGAAGCTGGCAGAGGTGTTTGAACAAGAGATTGATCCTGTTATGCAATCCCTGGGCTACTGCTGCGGGCGCAAGGTGTGTATTCCTGGGATGTTTCAGGGGCTTTGTTCTTCCCAAGAGCTCAGCTGGCTTCATCAGACAAAACTGCAGCTTTGTACACTCTTTTTTAAAAATAGAAATACTGAATGGAAGGGCTGCTAAAAGTTTGGCTTTATTATAAACACATTGAGAGCTAAAAAAGGTCGATAGCATCCTTCTCTCTGCCCTTCTGCTATTATTGTTGTATTTTTCTCTAAAGGACACCTTTAGTTATAAATAAAATTAAAACACTTCCCTTGTTTCCCATGTCCATTGCAGTAAAGCAGGAGGTCAGAGCTGCTTTTAGAGTTAATGCTTGTCACCAGATTGAGACGGCTGTGCTGGTACATTGACAATAGCTGGAAAAGTGTGATAACCATGACAGTGTACCCTGATTCCCATAAGCACCAGGTTTGTTTAACAGGTACTTGATGAACAAAAGGCCCTGTTGTAAAGCTGCTTTTCTGCCTTGTTTTGCAGTATGAGTTCTCTCCCCAGACCTTGTGCTGCTATGGAAAGCAGTTGTGTACTATTCCCCGGGACGCTGCTTACTACAGTTACCAGAACAGGTAAGGCCTTGCATTTGGGCTTTTTCCCTTATTCAGGAAGTGAGATCTCCTTTGAGTGCTCTGCACAGAGGAGGAGGAGGCCTATTAACTTTTGCTTTCTTCTGTCAGGGAAAAGGGGGTTTTTTTGTCTTTCCATGCTGTCCTTTTGCAGGTGACTCTTTACTTTCCTGTCCTGCAGTGTGATGCACACTGTGCTTTAGTGCTTAGCCAGGCTGCCCCAGGCACTGCCTAAGTGCAGGTCAAGTTGTCCATGTTTTCCATAAAAATGAAGAACAGGGCTTGCTGGAGGGAGAAGGGCAGAACTGTAAAAAGGCACTGGGAAATTCTGTTACCTTGTTCTGGGAGAACTGGGAAAATATGCAGGTTTGTTTTCAAATTAGTGCCAGAATTTGCCAAGTAAAGGATACACTGATTGATTGCAGGAATGATGTTTTCCCTTCCTAGTCAGTGCTGAATTCTATTTAAATTAGCTTGGAAATAACACTAAAAACTGCCCAGACACTCCATGAGAAGCTGTGAAAATTAAAGTTTCTCTAATTTTTAAATTAATATTAGGACTTGGTGTTTTTATTATTATTAAACAATTGTTAGATTAATTTGCCATTTAATGCTTAAATCACCAGTATTAAAATAACAAAACTAACTCAAAACTTGGCTTTCATTTTGCTTTCTTAGATGATGTGTGTCTTCCCCCACAAATAAAATGCAGAATATAAATGGGCTGAGAGAAAAGCTTTGTTTTAAACAGGGAAAAGGAAGTTATGAATTGCTTTCCAGAGGCTTGGCAGTCTCTAAGCCCTGCCAGCTGTGAAGTCACAGAAGCAATTCAGACACCCAGCACTTGCAACTCATCTCTTTGGGCCATGCCTTCTCTCCAGACATGCTCTGAGATGTTCTCAGCCTGTTGGGCCCCAGGCTGGAGCAGCACAATGTGGGAGAGGAAAATGTGTCATCCCACCTCATGTGGGGGGTCTTGGGTGGCCTTTGAGAGGCAGAAAGTATTGACAGGAAGGAATAAATTCATGAGTTCTCAAAAAAGGTTTTATGCAGCCAGTCTGGACTCTGAAAAGTCAGGCTGAAGAGAAATAATGCAATTGAAATGTATTTAAAGAGGCAGTGCTTCAGTACTGGGCTTGGGGAAAAGTAACCCTTAAATACCATTGCTGTTGGTAGAATTTAAAATACTTTTCATATTCTGCATCCATGTTATGCCTTCTGTATTTGAAAAGAATAGTAACTTCAAAATTAATTGAAGAAGGGCTTATTTTTCTTTCAATTCTGCCTTCCCAATTTAAGTTTGTGTTAAATCATTTGGATTATTCCATGGAAGGCAATGTTGGTCACTAGGAAGAAGTCCAGGGTTGGTGGGACTGAGGGTTCCTCTGCAGTGGGTGCTGCAATATTTCACTTTTCTGCCCATTATAAGTGTGAGAGTCCATTTCAGCAGCAGATTTCTGTTCATCCAGATGCCTTGAGAAAGGATGGAGCATTTGGGATTTGGGGTGGGTTTGAGTTCAGGAGGAATTTGAGATTTTCTGTCTCAGGCCAACCAAATCAAGTGATGAATGGGGCTTTGGATTGGGGCGTGTAAGGAAGTATTTCTCATGATTAATCACCATATTGTTAAGTAATAGCCCCTATTGCATTTGGACTATCTGATCATAGAAAGCCTCTGTTCACCAGCTCTAAACCAGTCAAACTTCCTGTGACAGTGATCTTCAAACCTTAGAAGTTCTTAAACAAGTAGTAAATAAGTGAAAAACAAATTCTGTGCCTCCAGCAGATCTTTAATTGGCCAAATGTTCTTGAATTTTCCATGTACAGAACAGGCAAAATTGGATGCACTTAAAGTCCAGTGTCTCATATGACTAAGTTACAACTAAGAATATTTAGGCACCATTGAATAAATGAACTCAGGCACTACAGCTCAATGATTAAGTTAATTATTTGGTATAGAACCGTTTAGATTCCATAATAAGGCAGAAATTTAAGTTAAAGTGTTCAGAAAATGTGCTTCATGTGTGAATATCCAGTTGAGAAAACTGAGTGCTGTTTCATGTCAGTACTGGCATCCAGTTATTAATTTAGAATTTCCTTTGAATGCACGTAATTACAGTTGGGAATTCACCTGTTAATGCCAAGATTGAGCATTTTCTGGACTTTGGTATTGAACCATAATGTTGCTCTTTGATAAACAGGAGTCACCTGAACAGTCTGCATTTGAAAAGCTTTTCATGTTTGATGTGTTGCAATAAGTACATTCTTTGGGTTTTCTATGGCTGTTGTAGCTAGAATATTGTGTGTTTTCTCTGGGTTTTGCTGAATATTTGTGGTGACATGCAGAAGGTGGGGCTCTGTTTCTGAGGGTCCATATCCATAACAAGTTCCAGCTACTGCTTCCCCTTGGTTATTTTATAGACAAATGTTCATGATCTTTAGGTGATTCATTTTCACTGTACTTCAGTTTTTATTTCCTCATTTTAATATCATGGATTAAAGCTTAGAGTGCTTTGAAAACCTATAAATTATTCTGATAATGGATCAGAATTAACCTTTTCTGAGACTGTTTAAATGTAGCAAAGTATTAACAGGAGCCTTGACCATGGATTTTTCTGGCTACACGCTCCTGTTTTTGGGTCCTCCTGACTTGCAGTCCTTCCCAATCTGACTCTTAAAATGATGAGCAACTGTGTTAGTGAGGAAAATAATTAGTGGTGGGGTTTTTTAATTTAAGAAAAATTTAAAGAAGCACATTATAGGAAAAAAAGGACATGGATAATGTGTAAAAGGATACAAAATTCTGAACCTCTTATGTTTGGGTTTAAAAAAAAAAATTATTAGATACTATGGTATCAATTTAGGGATGTGGGGTGAGGGGTGAAAGAAGTCAATAGAAATGAGATGTACAGTGTCTCCTGAAACCCACTCCTGAAACTCTCCTGTAGTATTCCTCTCTAACAACCACAATATATTTATCATTCCCGATAATTAGAAATTCATGGAATACATTTGTTTTTCTCCTGGCCTTGCTGTGTTGCATTCTCAGCTCCCAAAGCCTGGTTTTCCTTGGGAAGGTGATGTGTTTAATCCCAGTGGAGCTGCCCAGGAGGAGTGGGGTGCAGTTTAAGTGGGGTTGGGCTGGCAATCCTGGAAGATGATTCCATGGCAATGTCAGTGTGGTTATATGAACTAAAACAAAGCACCCCTTTCCCCTGGGAGTCAGTCCCACGGCACAGGCAGGATTCCTCCTGCTGCAGTTTTTGGCTCCTAAAGCCAGGGCCAGCAGGCAGAGCCTGGGGGAGTTTCCAGGCTCCTGGGAGTTGTGCTGTGGGCTCTTGGTGCTGGCTCCAGCCCGGCGAGGACACGGAGAGCTCCTGGAACATCTTCCCTGCCCGGAGCCGGGATGGCCCCTGTGTGTCTCAGCAGGAAATTCTGATCCATCCCATTCAATACGTGCCTGTCAATGCCTTTCGTTGTCTCCAGGAAAGCAGAGCCTGGGAGATCTCTCCGGGATTGCTGTAGTTTAGGTGTCCGAGGGTGTGTTGGAAGGGGCAAAGCTGCCACATTGATCAGTCTCCATCCCTTGAGTTGTTGGTTCATTGTGACATTGAGTTTGGTGCCCTGGACACTCCCCATCCCACGGCTCCGGTGTTCGAGTACTAAACCCGCGTTGTTCTGTGCTGCCATCGCTGCTCACACTCTCTCACTCTCCATAAAGCTCCTTTATTTTGATGATCCTTCGTGGCCTTCCTGCATTTTACAGCTGTGGCCTCTCTGTTACCTTTGTTCATGTGTGAATTCATATCCTTTCCAAACATTTAGCCTCCTTTTTTAATTTTTTTTAATGACCCTGACAACTTTGGTTCCAGTTCATCTCAAACAAACCAAAAAAAAAAACCACCAAAAAAAAACCCCCAAATCCATGTAACTTTGTTTTTATTTTATTTTTTCAAATGCAGATTGTATTTTTGTAGAGTTATATTCCAATTTACTCAGCTTGGTTTCGTAAACTGCAGATTTGGTTTTGCTGAGTATGACTTGGATTGGCTCTTGGTCTGGTGACCAACAATTGTACCTAGCCTCATACTTAATTTGTAAAGCTTAATTAATTTCACATCTTCAATGTACCTGATAAATATATTGTATGTATGTACAATATTTCATGTTGTTCACATATATACATATATTGTATTTATATAGATAAATGGCTGGAAACTCTGACCCATAATTGCATTTCTGTTAAATGTTTGTCTAGAGTATGGATTTGGTTTCATTTATATTAAAGAATATTAGCTGAGCAATTGGTCACATTTAATCTTACACTCAAATTTTGAATTTAATATTTTTATGGATTTTTTTTTAAATACCAAGTGTTTCTGCTCTTGCAGTTTTGACTCACAATCAGTAAATGCTTTCAGCATATTTCCTAATCACTTAAATCCGTAAAAAAATGTGTTCTTAAAGCTTTTTGACAGGCTCTTTTTTACCCAAAGGAAACTTGATCAGTCACAAGCCTGGAATCAAAGAGCACTTTTTTTTTTTCCCCTGAGCAATGCAAATCAAATCCAAATTCTTAAATTTGAAGCCTATACAAACGTAGCCCTTGGTGGCTACTCCATGAATCCTCCCCAGATTTGGCACTGGAGGCCCGACGACTTGTTAGCGATGTGTGAAATGAGACCGAATGCTAATCTGTGCTTTGCCTTGGCTTTCTGCTCTGTGTTGTCTTGGTGTTTGCGTCTTACCTCTTACGTCTGTGCTGTTTGTTCCCTCCCCTGTTCTCTAATCCTGCCCTCCCCTCCCTCTGTGCCTCCTCATTGTCCACACTGACCCATCAATCAACCAACAACGTCCCCCCTTCCGTCGTGCTCCTGGTGATCTGCCCTGCCCTGGTTGGTGGCTCCGTGCTTGGGTGGCTGTGTTTGTGCTGGACCAGCTCACCCAAATATGGCCTTCTTGCTGACAGGTATCACTTCTGTGAGAAGTGTTTCACTGAAATCCAGGGGGAGAATGTCACCCTGGGTGATGACCCTTCCCAGCCTCAAACGTAAGTCGCTTCCTTTCCTCTGAATCCTGACTTTTGGAATGGGGGTGGGGGGGTGTTTGTCCTGGTTTTGGAGTAAAACCCAAAACCCTGGGGTGGTGTCTGGCGGGGGGAAATGGCTCGTTCCTTCCTAACAGGAGATTTTACAGGGACGGGATTAAGAGCTGTTGCAGTGTTGGGTCTGCCCAGCACTGCTGCCTGTGTCCAGCTGAGCTGCCCATTCCAGAGGGTGGCAGACCCTGGATAACGTGCTTAGAGGGGAGCAGTGGAAGCTGTGTCAATAAATGTCACTAATCCATCACTTTTTCTGATGAAAGACTTCATCTGTATCTGATATCTCACCTTTTGAAGCACAGCTTATGTTTATAAAACCAATGACTTGTCTTTAACCTGGCCAGAAAAATCAGATTTGAGTAATATGAGCTGGTTTAGAAGGTGTAGCTGCATTACTGACAGTAGCTTCCCTTGTTCTTCATGATTTTAAATATATATGTAGACTTGGGTATCTCTTGCTTTTAAATTTACACAGAAAGTGAAATGGGAGATGTATTTTCTGTAGCTTAAAATGAAATGAGTTGCTTGCTCTGACTAGAAAACAAATGCTGAGGTGCTGTCTTCAGACTTGAAGTTTGCTGCAATTCAGCAAAGCATGGTATTGTCTGAGCCTCTGATGTAAAGGTGCTACTGAGTTTTCACATTAACTCTTTGTCTCTAGAACCATCTCTAAGGATCAGTTTGAAAAGAAGAAAAACGATACCCTGGATCCGGAGCCGTAAGTACCATGCTGTTTTTCTTCCCATAATCTCATTGCTTCCACCTGTCCTGGAGCCAGCAGGGCAGAAATGGAGCAGGGAGTAAAGAACTCTTCTGTTCCTCCATCTCTGCCCAAAATGGGCAGAATCTTTCCCCACAATTCATGACAGTTGATGTCTGATTTGATACCCCAGAGGAAAACAGGAGCCTGTTCCACAGGCAGTTCCTAGTTCTGTTATTTGGATAATTCCAAAGGTGTGCCCTGCCAGGCTCTGCACGGGGCTGGGAATGACTCTCCCTCCTCCAGAGCCTTTCACCCTGAGCTCTGCATTACTGGGGCACTGCTGCATTTTCCTCTTGTGGTTCCAAACCACATTTTTCTCTTCACTGGGTGCTGAGCCCACCAAAGGATGAGGTGACCTGTGTTAACCTCGGGAGGTTCAGGGAAAGCCCAGCTGAACTCTTCAGGAACCCTGTGCTGCTTTCCCTGCAGTGGGATTTTATCATCCTGCTCCGTGTTCTCTGGCAGTTTGAGACACAACACATTTTATTCCTTTGCTTGTCTTTGCAAATACTGAATAAAGCTCCTCCCCGGGTCTGGAAAGCTGGACTGAGATAGACCCCGGTGCGTTTGGCTTCGTAACCAACACTGCACCTCTAACAGTTTTCCCATCCAAAAAAAGAATTCTGACATACTATTTTGACCAAAAACCTAAAGGTAAAAACAAGACTACAGCAGAGCCATGCAGGCAAAGACAAGTTAATACATGTTTTCTTGGCAGAGTGGTTCATGAATTACTTGTTTTTACGTTTACAGTAAGTTGAGCAACCATTTATTCAGCTTGTGGTTGTTGCAGCAATTGAAAGTTAAATCTGTGGAGGTATTGTTGAGGATTCTGTGAAGCTGGGAAAACTCAGGACTCTGCTTAGAAAAGGGTAGAAAAGATCCAGAAAAAGTTGTGCATGACAGCCCATTTCAGATTTTTAAACCAGCACATTTTGCAATTTATATATAGGTGTATATATATATATATAACTTGCACGTGGATTGATAGATCTACATCTGAATCTATTCTGAGTTATTTTTTTTAAACTGACACATAAATTGGGCCTGGTGAAGTTGATTCAGTTCTTAGCAGAGGATTGGCAAGTCCTTCTTTCCTGCTGAATCCTGGAAAATTACTTAACACCAGAAGTGATTTGCTGCTGGTTTTTTCTCCTCAGGTTTGTTGACTGCAAAGAATGTGGTCGGAAGATGCACCAGATTTGTGTGTTACATTATGATATTATTTGGCCTTCAGGGTAAGAGATCTTTGTTAGTTTTTTACCCCTTGTTTAGTAAGACCAATGTAGTTTATGTAATTAAAGACTTTCTGCCTTTGTTTTTTAATACGTGGCCACTGTCTTGTAAAGAACTGAATACAAAAGGACAAAGCATTTCTAAATAAAATACATTTTTTTGTGTTTGAGGTCTTATTTCAGTATATTCAGACACAAATGTACATATCCAAACACACAGATTTGTGTGGTTTCTTTCTAACTCCTAAACAAGGGCAGCTGACTGGAGGTGAGTTTGTGTGCACAGAACACAAATGCAGGTGTAACTGCTTGTCAGAATTAAACAAACTCATAAAGGCTTTGAATCCCTCAAAAATCGAGTCATACAAGCTGTTCAAAGCCAGAGAAAAATATATTGTACTCTGACATTTAAATTGCATGTTCAAACATTGGGTTTAAGCTCACCAATAATGGGTTTCTGCTAAATTTTTGGCTTTTTCTTTTTCCTCAATAGGTTTGTCTGTGATAATTGTCTGAAGAAAACTGGTAGAACACGCAAAGAAAACAAATTCAGTGCTAAAAGTGAGTTTGATATTTCTGGTTTTGCCTTCAGCATTCATCTTCTCCCTGCCACCCCTAATGGCTTTTTGATTGAGACTTTGTGTTGTCATGACAGACAGCACAGGAACATTTGCAAAATGGGGAGCGGCGCAGCCCGAGGCTGTCAGAATTTTAATCAACATTTTAAAACCCTGCTGTTTATGTGTTTGTGGTCAGTCTTATTGCTGCTTCAGGTATTTGGCATCTTTGTACTCATTTTTCTAGGATTAAAAAGTAAAAAGAGGGACAAACAGAGCAGAAGGAGCACAGGGCTGTGTGCACTTCACGGCTACATTGAGCCGTGTTTCCATGTGCTGTTGGAACTGTAGGAGAAGGATTGTCACCTCCGGGCCCTTCCAGTAACCTGTAGTGACAAACTGTGCTGCAGTTCAGGTGCTGCTGCCAAGCACCAAAGTGTTTGAAAAGCTTTTTTTTCCTCCAGAACAGGCGGTGGGGTACGAACTGAGTAACTCATTCGCCTGGGTGCTCCTGGCAGTAACCACTGTCTTGGTCTTGTTGAAATGGGCACTAAAGAGAGGGCCACGAGATGCCAGGTCAGGTTGTCTCAGTCTCCCGTAATCCTTGCATGGGTTCTCTGCAAGCATTTGAGAGAACACAATTCAGTTGTTTTTATTCATGTGCGTGTTTGGTGGGGGAAGAGAAGGGAGTGGTGTTGGAAATGCAGTGTCAGTGCAGAAAGCAGAAAAATAAAGTGACTGTAGACAACAAGAGGGTGATTCAGCCACTTGAACAACTAGAATTGCAGGTACATTTGATTCCTCCCTTGTGCTTCGTTGCTCCTTGGAAGTTCTGGGCATTACCATGGGATACTGTGCTTGCACATACCCTGATCTTCCAAACTGGAATAAAGGCCAGGTTTTGCCTTAAAAACGAAGACTTTTTGGTAACTTCATTGCGGTTGATTGTGTAACAAGAGCTGTGAAGGGGTAATTTGCAGATGATGATGTTGTGTGAGGCAGGGTAGGGTACAGTAATCAAACCGGTCTCTGGAGTAACCTGACGCACGCAAGAGAGTTTTGTTAAAAAGGCCTAAATTAGTCTCATTAAAGACAGATTAAAATTGTAGGAGAGCATTAATAGAAGGATGAAATCCAACTGTAGCTTTAGATAATCATTTTAAATGGATGTCTCTTCTTTATATGCTGACTTTACAGCGTGTTTTGATGTAAATTTCCTTAACTAAGTGTGCAGTTCCCTGGATATCTCTAGTTGTGTGACACTGGTTAAAGTTTGGGTAACCAGCCATTTAGTTCAAGGTAACCATTCTGTTCTGGACAGGGATATAATGGTGCTTTTTTCCTTTCCTCCTTTTTCCTCTCCTTTCCCTGCTGTTTGTCTGTCTTGTCTTTCTCCCATGAGGATCTGAGTCCTGCTGCCAGCTGTAATCCACTGGTGGGCTCAGCTCTGGAGATCAGCTTTCTCTAACAGTGCTCTAGTGGGAATGCAAGAACAGGGAAGGAAAAGGAAAGTCTGTTCTTATCATCAAAAGCTTGGTCTTGCTGCTGACCTGAAAACAAACCTGAGCAGTGAAAGTTTGAAATATTAACATGTTCCCTCTTCCCATAAAAACATTCACTTCCCAAGTTGCCGTCAATATTTCTACACTCTTCCAAGCATGATGGCACAACTGCTGATGACCAAGAGAGCACATCCCTCAGCTGTTATGGAACATTCATATTCCTAATGTATAGTGAGTAAAATCGGTTATCTTGACTGACAGCCTGCCAAATACAGCCAGTGTGCAGCTGGGTTCTGCTGTGAAACCCCAAACTTTTGAAGTATTTGTTTTGCTGAGAAAATCTACAAATATTACCTCACCAGTAGCCAATGCAGAGACGTTCAAAGACAAAAGATTTCCTGACAAAAAAGTCACCCATAGGAGTTTCCTGACAAGAAGTCACAGTAAGCCAGGAGTTGGACTTTCTTCCTCTCTGTCCAATTACTCATCCACTAACAAGGGTCTGGCCATTGCTGCTGTCACAGACCTGTGCTGGAGGTTTCTTGTCAGCAGTTTGGATGCCTTTTTTCCAGTTTGCACTGCAGTTTTCACTGAGTTTTGAGCTTTTATTAGAGGTCCATATGTGAGAGGTGTCCAGGAATCAAAATCCAAATACTTTCTAAAACAATTTTCACATTCTAATATATCAAAATATGCGACTTTTAGATCCTTTCCTTACAGTACATATAATTTTAATTGTGCCTGTTTCTTTTGTCTCCTTCTGTGGTCTTTTTGTGTTTGTTTTTCAAGCTTTAATCCTTGCAGCATAAGGAAGGAAGCAGATATCCTTGGGTTGCTTAGCATTGGGAGGATGACACGATGAAAACACAACAAGGCAGTAGAGTTAACTCCAGTGGCTTTCTAAAAATGCCCCCACTCTTCAGCTGAGATGGAGCCCTTTCTTCTGTTTCTGTTTGTCTTCAGAGAAACCCACAAAACAAAACGATTTCCGCATAAAGTATTTGTGAATTTCCTTTAAAGTCATGCCCCTGCTATTACATATGGAAAGGCCAATATAGTGTACTGGGCTTGGAAACCCTGGGAAAGTGTGTTGGAATTGGCAAACTGTAATTAAGCTGCCAGAGGGCAGGGTTAGATGGGATAATAGGAAGAAATTCTTCCCTGTGAGGGTGGGGAGGCCCTGGCACAGGTTTCCCAGAGAAGCTGTGGCTGCCCCTGGATCCCTGGAAGTGTCCAAGGCCAGGTTGGAGGGGGCTTGGAGCAGCCTGGGATAGTGGGAGGTGTCCCTGCCCATGGCAGGGGGTGGAAGGAGATGAGCTTTGAGGTCCTTTCCAACCCAAACCATTCCATCATTCTATAAAATAAAATTTTGATTATCTAAATCCCTTAGAAAGTGAGATAGTCCTTTGAGTATATATAGGTTTTTTCCCCAGTATTGGAAACTAAAGTAATTTTGAGCACAGATACTTCACTGCAGAATTCTGTATGCAGAGTCAGGGGGAAGAACGAAGGGCCTTGTGTCAGGGGCCAAATAACAACTAAAAAATGAAGCAACGGAGAGCAGAAAAATAAATATATTTTAGTAAAGTGAACATCTGTAGATTACACCAACACTTTGGAAAAGATACCAGATTGACCACAAAGTGAAGTAGAAATATGCGTGGTAAATTAAGTACAGCAGGATAAGAGAAATAGCCATAAATCTTTAAGTCAAAACAATGGGATCCTTCTGTTTTCTTAATTTAGCCTAAAATCATTGTGATTTCTGTAATTTGTTGTGGATTTATTTGAAAACCATCACATCCTGTAAGACCACAAGCCCCGCTCTCCCCACAAAAGCCAATTGTAAATGTAAAGATGAAGTGAGGGGATCTGGACAATCTGTGGACTTGAACTTCCCAAGACCTCTATTGCTGGGCAGGAACTATTTAACCTTGATGTGCAGATTGCTGTAACTGCAGTCCAAAAGCTCTCTTGAAAAGAAAAGCAAAAGCAATGAAATCTCCATTGAAGTCAAAAGGCTTTTCATTTCTGTTGATTTGCTTTGCTTTGCTTGAAAAGGTGTGGCATGGAGCCAGATCTGTAAAGTGATGTCATCTCTGTCAACCAGCCAGGGAGTGGGGTTGGTGGGAGAAAACATTTGCAGTGTTCATAAAATAAGCCTGCAAATTGAAAAATGCTACGTAAAGCTGCCTTTGTTGGTTCACTTACGGAGTAATGGTGCCACTCCAGTGGTTTCAGCTTCCACGATGGGGTGTGAACACTTAAGGCCTGGGGAAAAGCATGGATGGGATTGTGCTTTTTAATTTTGGCTGCATAAATAAAAGCGTGGAATTTTCATACGGAGGTAAAACAAAAGGAAAAAAACCTTCTTCCATCCAGAGGAGGAAGCTGAAAGAGCTGACAAGTACAGTAATACCCTGAGCTGAACAGTGGTTGCTCCAATATTCACGTTTCCATGGTCGTGTTCTCCCCCTTCCCTTGCAGGGCTGCAGACAACACGTTTAGGGAACCATTTGGAAGACAGAGTGAACAAATTCCTGCGGCGACAGAACCATCCTGAGGCTGGAGAGGTCTTTGTCAGAGTAGTAGCAAGTTCAGATAAGACAGTAGAAGTTAAACCAGGAATGAAATCCAGGTTAGTCCTATTCATTGTAATAGGTGCAATACTTTTTATTTATTTCGTTTTGAAGTCTCCTTGTGTGGATATTGCAAAACTGTGCCAATTTGCACCGTATTGCCTTTGCACATTTTTGAAATTTGAGCATGTTTAAGATTATGAAAGGTTAAAAAATGTAGAGGAGGTGACTGTTTTGGGGGCAGTGGGGACATTGTGGGTTTGCTTATAATACTGTGACTGTGTCACTAAATCTTGAGTGACCACATTTTGGTTACAGAATTCATAGTTCAGTTTGGAGCAGTTGCTGACGTTCTGTTCCTTACCCTTCCTTCATTTTGTTGTGTTTTTATAAACACTTTAGCTTTCAAGAGTGATTTTTAATTTGCTTATTATAAATGAAAAGCTTAAAAGGTTGAGTCTGTGAAGTATTTTGGGTTTAATTCATAAAGACTGTTTATGTGACACCACTTCATACTAATGCATCACATTTTCTGCTCTGTAACCTATTTAAAGGCTTGTGGTCTCTGAGGATATTCATGTTCTCAATGCTGGCCTGTTCAGTCCTGTGTTCTATATGGAAACAGTCTTTCCATGAATTTACAGTAACAGCACTCCCTGTTTTACTGCAGCTCTGCTCTGACCCCATTTAACTTCTGCGTAAAAATGTTCCTAAGGAGTTACAAATAAGGTTGAAAAGAATCCCCTCCTTCTGGTAGGACTCTGCTTTAATAATTGGCTTTTTCTTGTTTGCTTTTTTTTTTTCTCCTGCTGCCCTTTCCTGCAGATTTGTGGATTCTGGTGAGATGTCAGAATCCTTCCCTTACCGTACCAAAGCTCTGTTTGCATTCGAGGAGATCGACGGGGTGGATGTGTGTTTCTTTGGAATGCACGTGCAGGAATACGGCTCGGATTGCCCCCCTCCAAACACCAGGTACTCCCTCCTGGGCTGTGCTCAGGGCATCTTCCTAAATCCCCTGGGCAATCACTGTCAAACACAGAAAACTGGGAGATGCATTTCAGTTCCATGGCACAAATACATCCCACTGTAGGACTGCAGATGACTTTGAAGGGCAAGACAAATATCACGACAAAAATGTTGCCATGTTTTGTATTCTGCTTTGAATTTTGCCTCTCAATGTGTATTCTTACTGTCTAAAAAATGCTTCCCCTCTTTTGCTTTTGAGAACTGTTTACACCAGCTTAAGGTGCTTAAATGTGCATTAAAATACCATCATCATTAATTTTCCTTTCTGCAAATGTCTGGTGTAAAAGTCAGCTCTCAGCAGACAGAGCAGACGTTGAGCCACCCCTGACTCTGTCATCCTCTCCTCGCTGCAGGCGTGTCTACATCTCCTACCTGGACAGTATCCACTTCTTCCGCCCCCGCTGCCTCCGAACTGCAGTTTATCATGAAATCCTCATTGGATACTTGGAATACGTGAAGAAACTTGGGTAAGTGAGAGCTTTGTAGAGAGAGAAATCTGGTTTTTTAGTATGTTTTTTTTCTAATCCTGGGTGCCAAGTAGCTTTTCATTTGGGATAGTTTCTGTTTCCTTCTGCCCTCTCTGAGTTATGTGGAGCACAGGCCTCTTCTGCAGTGGAGAGAGAAATTGGGATTTTGTCACTAAGGTGGCTTTTATTGTTAGGATTCCTAAAATGACAGCACATCGTTGATTTGATCAGAGGTTCATTTGATGTTTAAGATTGTTACTATATCCCAGACCTTGTCTAAACACAGGTTATTGCCTTGGCATCTTTACTACAAAGAAAATACTTTAAAAAATTAACAAAGCCAGAGGTCTGAATTTATAACGCTCAATTAATTTTGCAGTGGCAGTCACAGATGTTGTTTGTTGTGTGTGACACACAGGTATGTGACAGGGCACATCTGGGCCTGTCCCCCCAGTGAAGGAGATGATTACATCTTTCATTGCCACCCACCTGACCAGAAAATACCCAAACCCAAACGTTTGCAAGAATGGTATAAGAAGATGCTGGACAAGGCATTTGCTGAGAGAATCATTCACGACTACAAGGTTTGCTACTGTTTCATTTCTGATTTAATTTTTATGATGTTTTCATTTGAAGGGAGCTACTGTTGTTTCATAACAGTGGCCTGAAAAGTGGGGTAATGTTATACAAGGGGTTTATTCTCAGCCACTGCCTTCTTTTTCTTACATTTTTCTTGAGGCTTTGCCTTTCAGGCTGAAAATTCCTTAGGTTTGGTGTCTGCATGAAGAAAAACCTGCAGAAACTTGCCTTTGTGTACTTGTCTTTCACCCCAGTTTTCTAGGGAAGGAAATATGGAGCTTGTCAGGGTTTATAGAAGTTGGTGGTTCTGGAGGAGCAGGTGGAATGCTGGACTCCACTAGTGAGCAATTAAAAAACTCCTTATGAGAAGAGTGATTTTCATAACTGGAGAACATCACATATGTACCCAAGGAAATAAGTGGAAGGTGGCAAAGGGAGCATTTGCCACTCCTTTCATGCTAAAATTTACAAGAATTCCTTAATGGTAGTGACAGTGCTGGAAAAAATTGATGTTTTGGTGGCAAGTGACAGTTCCTAAATGTGTGGAGTAAAGCAGCCTCTAACAAACCTTGTCATCACTGTAGCAAAGAGCTGGAAAATCTGGGTCTCCTAATAAGGGGGTCTTGAAACAAAGGAGGGATTTGTTGTGTTTTCCACAAGTATTTTGGAGTCTCCCATCATGTCAGGAACATGGAACTGGTGGCATGATGGGGGTCAGGAGAGCCTCAGCCCTGTCTCAGGTGGAACAGGGAGTGGGGGTGTTGCCAGTATTGCCAGGCTGGATGTGGAGCTGCACCCAGAAAAGGAGACCTGGCAGGAGCAGCTGTGAGAGAGGCCCAGCTGTTCAGTACAGCTCTGGGCCATGTCTCTGGTTCTCCTCTCTCTCTCCCCTCAGTGATCTTCATTTATTTATTCCTGGTGTTGTGTGATGTGCTCAACAGGACATCTTCAAACAAGCAACTGAGGACAGGCTGACCAGTGCCAAGGAGCTGCCTTACTTTGAAGGTGATTTCTGGCCCAATGTGCTGGAGGAAAGCATTAAGGAGTTGGAGCAGGAGGAGGAGGAGAGGAAGAAGGAAGAAAGCACTGCAGCCAGTGAAACAACAGAGGTGGGTTAACTTTATGTGCCACATTTGCCCTTGGCTCACAAAGCTGACAATTAACTCTCTTTAATATAGAGTTCACAACCAGTAAACTGGAAAAGGTCATTCACATCAGACATGAAATCTGGGGTCCCTTTAACTGCATTTCTGATTTTCTTTTTGGTTAACAAATACACTGTTGGCTTGGTTTGGGTTTTTTTAACAGCCTCAGAAGTGAGTTATGTCAGTTCAGCATCTCTTGTCAGAGAAAGGTGTTAAGCTGCTTTTGCCACGCTACATTTGCTTACAGTCATTTGACCGAGCTTCTGGTTCACACCTTTGCAAAGCACCTTCAGTATTTGCATTTTGAAAGATGCTGGATTTTTCAAAGCTGAATGAAATGTGGCTGTTATTTAAACACAGGTACTTGTTTGCAACAGTGAAAGGCTGAAATTTAAAAGTGTTTATTGCAGGCTTTGCGTTGGTGGGAGATGTTGATCCTGATGGTGCTGTTCCATCACCAGCTTTCTCTCTTTGTGTATAAAAACCAACCAAAAAAAAAAAACCCAACCCCAAGTTTTTCAGGGTCCTGGCCAGAATTTCATTATTTGTTATTTGTCTCAATTGTATCTACAACCAAATGGTCTCAGCACTTTTATATTGTCCCTTTTACCTGAGATTTGCAGCAGGATGTTTTGAAAATAAAATATCATAGGAAATTCTCAAGTCTAATAGATAGATGTGAAACCAAAAGCTTTACCTGGGAGAAACCTGCCTTCAGCTTAGATGCTGTGAGTGCCTTCAGTCTGTGTTACGTGGGATTGATTTGGACGGATGGACCTGAATCCATCGATTGATGTCAGAAAGTTCCTCCTTTTAAACCTTAGCAGCTCCTTCAAAGCTATTACAGTTTGTGGTTATGTTTTTATGGAACCAAAAAGTTAATAGCTTTCACTTTGTTCCCTCTGAATGTAACTTTGAATATTGAGATAGTTCAACAAACACAGCAGTAGAAAAAGAAGTGGAAGGCAAGGCTTGGAATTAGGCTGCAGGCCTCTCTTGCTACCAGGATCACTTCCAGTAAATCAGAGGGTGCCCTTCAGGGAAAACACTGGTGTGAGCATTTGCTCTGCATCTGAGAGGGGGAGAAAGCTGTTTGAAAAAGCCCAGAACAGCTAACTGTGCACTCATATGAGTTATGGCCTAAAGTGAGATGATGCAGCCCTGACTGGAACATCCCTGTGCTCCCACTCAGTGCCACTGATGTTGCCTGGGGCAGCAGTGGGACAAAACCTGCACCCAGGTGGCTGAGACATCACCCAAGAATGGGACAGTGGGGTCTTTGCCACTTGGCTCAGGAAAAGGAGCAGATTTTACAGGGTGAGAACTTCTCCAGTGCAGACACCTAAACTTGGGTCACTTCATGGAGAAAACTGCCCAGCAAGGGGGCTGGATCTCCACGGGTATAAGCACCACATGGATCTTGGTACTGAAATGGCACAGAATCTGTCTATCTTAAATTCTTCATCCTAAACTTTGCCTATGTGGAGAGAAAGCTTAGAAGTCCACATGTGCTGCAGGTATCAGTCAAAGGATGTCTAAAGAGGTGGTAAATATTCAGAATGCTTGGCAAAGGTTCTGAAGGAGTGAGGCTCCCCCAGGAACCGTCCCTTGGCCTCTCTGGCTGCTCTGGCTGAATGTCAGAATGAAGTGGTACAAACACAGTCCTACAACTTCTTAAAACAGCTTGGAATACTTTGTACAGTTTGCCAAATATAAACTTGGTAAAGTTGGAATAGAAAGAAAACTTAGACTTGGATTGTTGGCTAAGTTTCAGTCTGTTCTTCCTTTTGGTGTTTAAATTTAAAGATCTCCGTTGGTGCTCTAGGATGTGGAGGCAAAGGAGGGCAGGCTCCAATTCCATCAGAGTGGTAGAAAATTGGGGGGAACTCAAGGTGGGAACATAAAACAGGTCACTTCTGAAGCCCTTCAAATCACTTAGAGCCCAGTCTGGTTTCCCATAAAATAGTCTCATTTTAATTTCCAAACAGGTTTGGTCAAAACCCCCATAAAATTAGTTACAGAGAAGCCAGGAGTGGACAGGGAATTCCTGTCCAATCCTAATTAATGGAATGGAAGGATGGCAGCAGTTTATAAACAGAACTGCTTTATGCAGCTGGAATATTTTTGTGTTCCTGGAATAAATATGCCTGTGGATAAACCTTGTGTTTGCTTATACATCCTGTTCATGGAACTTTCATGTATATGTGTGTGTATATATATATATATTAAAAAAATATTTTTATATATAGGAGTATTTCAGTAGCTTATTTTTAATTTTATGATGACCAACATTGAGTGGTTGAAGAGGGGTTTTTTTCTGAGTGAGCTCCCTGCTGAGGCCTTGGGGATTGATTTTTCAAGGACATGAGAACTCTAAAAGTTACTTCTGTTTTCCCAGGTCATCTCAATAGCATCATCTGCTATTTTTTATTCTCTTTAATTACATCTAACATTTAGTGTATGGCCACTGTAGTCTGTGTTGCAGCTTGGGCACAAGTGAATGTTTTGGAGATTTTGGGCGGGGAGTTGCATGTGCAGCTGGAAGTCTGTAGGATGGAGGATAATATGTTTTGTTGGTTTCAATTCAAATTCTGCATTTTCTTATCCTAGCCCTAAATTTGTTCAGTAAAAACAAACATCAAATCAGAGCTCCAGCAAATATGTGACACACCAAATGCACAGCAAAGCAAAGTACTGCACTCCTGTAAATCCTTATTATTTGTAGCTCATTTTATCATCAGATAGCTGCAAGATCTAAAGCAGTGGAAGCTAAGTATGATGTTTGAGAAGGAAAAATAATCAATGTAAGATGGGAATTATTTAACGTATATATGTACTTTAAAAGTCTTATTTTTAAACAGTGTTTGGATTTGTTTGCCTGCCAGTTTGGCTTTTGATTTTTCCTGGAAGATAGGATATATTTAACACAGGAGGGCTGATTTGCAGGCATTGGAACAAAGTTCTATTCCTGACAGCAGAAGTGTGTCACTGTCAGCTCAGTGAATGGGAGAGAGCTCTCCAAAGTGTAACATCTTTCCCGTGCCTGTATTGCAGGGGAGCCAGGGCGACAGCAAGAACGCCAAGAAAAAGAACAACAAAAAAACCAACAAGAATAAGAGCAGCATCAGCAGAGCTAACAAGAAGAAGCCCAGCATGCCAAACGTGTCCAATGACCTGTCTCAGAAGCTCTATGCCACCATGGAGAAGCATAAAGAGGTACTGTGGAAATACGCTGAGGGTTTATTCCCGTAAATCCGGGCACGGTGATATTCAGAACTGAAAAATCAGGAGGAGTAAAGCTTGTGGTTGGGCTAGGAATGTTTCTGTTGCGTAACAACATACTGGAAGAGATTAGCCTAAACTAAGTTAATTAGATAAGGTTTGTAGCCCACCATCACTGCAGAGAACACCAGCTTCCTGCAATGTTATCTGACCTTGTTGACTTTTATTCCTTTCCCCATTTATCTGCAGGTGTTTTTCGTGATTCATTTACATGCCGGGCCTGTAATTAACACCCTGCATCCCATTGTGGACCCAGATCCATTACTGAGCTGTGATTTGATGGACGGGCGAGATGCCTTCCTCACCTTAGCCAGAGATAAGCACTGGGAATTCTCCTCCCTGCGCCGATCCAAGTGGTCCACGCTGTGCATGCTGGTGGAGCTGCACACCCAGGGGCAGGATCGCTTCGTCTACACGTGCAATGAGTGCAAGCACCACGTGGAGACCAGGTGGCATTGCACTGTCTGTGAGGTACGTGTGGGGCACAGGGGCATTGCACTGTCCCTGAGGTACGTGTGGGGCACAGGGGCATTGCACTGTCCCTGAGGTATGTGTGCAGCACCTCAGAACTCGGCCCTCTCTTGTCCTGCATCTCAGCTTGCTGAGGGTTTTTGCCCAAAATTCCCCCAAATGAAGCCTATCCTGATAAAACAGCTGCTGAACCTTAAGGGAAGGTGACTGCCATGTGGGTGGAAGAGTTATGTGTCTTTGGTCCAATATTAGTGGTTCTCTGCCCTTCACATCAGACCAAATAATTGCTTCCTAACCTGGCTCAGTGCTTTTAATGACCAGTCCTTTTACAGCACAGATCTCTTCCATTGAACTGTTGGAGAGTTATCTGTGGGGCTGGACCAGTGGTCTTGAAGCTTGTGTTCACCTCTGGTTGTAGCTAAACAAAAGAAATTTGAATTAGTGCAGCCTTGTTTTAACACTGCAAGTTACTGCCAGGTTTGTGGGGGAAAAGCCTTAATTAATCCCTCTGAGGAAAGCATTGAGCAGAGCTTCTTGAGGCAAGGCTGCAGGAGATGGATCGGACACAAGTGGGGAATGAGGTGGTGGAAGGAGGCAGGGCCTTTAGGCTGTCTCTGGGTACCTCTGTGTAAGGGAGTGCCCTTCCTCCAGCAAAAAAAGAGACAGGGCAGCAAAAATGTGGGGGTTTTCAGGTAAGTGTCTGTCTGAGCATGAAACTTGCACTTGATTTGAGGGTTGTTTAGGAGATTTTTAAAAATACGTATTTCAGGGTAGTAATTATTAGTCAGTAATTACACTAAGAATAGATAAATGGGGAGCTAGACCCTACTTTTAGGTAGTGACTGTAGGTTTATCTTACTAGTTGGAGGTATTGGCACCCCAGTAGGCATCATAGAAAAATTAACAGTTCCTGTCATCAAAAGGCAAAAATTAAAAACCCCAATTCCTGCAAGACATTTTCATGTGACAAAATGACACAATGACAGTCCCTAAGTGCACTGTTACCTGCCACGGTGAAGAGCTGTGATTGCAGGCTGGCTTTGCTGAGACTGCTGCCCTCCCTGCCCCAAAGCACTCTCCCACTGCCTGGACAGGCTGTGCAGCCTCTTCCCTGCCTGGAGTACAGGTGTGAATTGAAGTGACAGCTGTTGACAGCGTGTGACTGTCACCCTGCTTGCGCTCTGTGCAATTGTACCCACAGACACCCAAAGGGTGCCTGCACACGGGGCTGGTGCTGCTCCCCTGGCACCACTCTGCTCTCTGCCCCTTTCAGCAGCTGAGCTCTGAGTTTTCTTCTCTTGCAGGACTACGACCTCTGCATCAACTGCTACAACACTAAGAGCCATGACCACAAGATGGTTAAGTGGGGCCTGGGTCTGGATGATGAGAGCAACAGCCAAGGAGAGCAGCAGTCCAAGAGCCCGCAGGAGTCGCGACGGCTGAGCATCCAGCGCTGCATCCAGTCCCTCGTCCACGCCTGCCAGTGCCGCAACGCAAACTGCTCCTTGCCATCCTGCCAGAAGATGAAACGGGTTGTCCAGCACACCAAGGGCTGCAAGCGCAAGACCAACGGTGGCTGTCCGGTGTGCAAACAGCTCATAGCTCTTTGCTGCTACCATGCCAAACACTGCCAAGAGAACAAATGCCCCGTGCCATTCTGTCTCAATATCAAACACAAGCTCCGACAGCAGCAGATCCAGCACCGCCTGCAGCAGGCTCAGCTCATGCGCAGAAGGATGGCTACCATGAACACCCGAAACGTGCCTCAGCAAAGTTTGCCTTCTCCTACCTCAGCAACGCCTGGTACCCCTACACAGCAGCCAAGTACACCGCAAACACCGCAGCCTGCTCCCCAGCCCCAGCCCTCCCCTGTAAGTATGTCACCAGCCGGCTTTCCCAGTGTGTCCAGAACTCAGCCCCCTACTACTGTCTCGACAGGAAAACCCGCAAACCCGGTGTCTGCACCACCACCTCCGGCTCAGCCGCCGCCAGCCGCCGTGGAAGCGGCTCGGCAGATCGAGAGAGAGGCTGCCCAGCAGCAGCAGCAGCTCTACAGGGTCAACAACATGAACAATGGTTTGCCTCCTGGCCGCCCGGGACTCGTGAACCCCACGGTGGGTTCAGTGAACCAGATGCCGCAAGTCAGCATGAATGTACCCCGGCCCAACCCCGTGAGCGGCCCCGTGATGTCCAACATGCAGCCTGGGCAGTGGCAGTCGCCGCAGATGCCGCAGCAGCAGCCGATGCAGCCGGGAATGGCCAGACCGGTGATGCCGATGGCGACGCCGCAAGCAGTGGCTGGGCCCAGGATGCCGGGCGTGCAGCAGCCGCCGCGGAGCATCACCCCAAATGCACTTCAGGACTTGCTGAGGACCTTGAAATCACCGAGTTCTCCACAGCAGCAACAGCAGGTTCTTAATATCCTTAAATCCAACCCTCAGCTTATGGCAGCTTTTATAAAGCAAAGAACAGCCAAATACGTGGCGAACCAGCCCGGAATGCAGCCTCAAGCAGGGATACAGCCCCAGCCCGGAATGCAGCAGCCGCAGTCCGGCATGCAACAGCCGGGCATGCACGCGCAGGCGGGACTGCAGAACATGAATGCGATGCAAGCCGGAGTGCAGAGACCGAGCGTCCCCCCGCAGCAGCAAGGGATCGGAGCTATGAATCCCCAGGGACAAGCGATAAACATCATGAACCCCGGCCATAACCCCAGCATGGCCAACATGAGCCCGCAGTACCGCGAGATCCTGAGGCGGCAGCTACTGCAGCAACAGCAGCAGCAGCAGCAGGGAGGGGCCGGCATGGCAGGAGGGATGGCAGCACACAACCAGTTCCAGCAGCCTCAAGGCCCGGGAGGTTACCCCCAAGCCATGCAGCAGCAGCGGATGCAGCAGCACCTATCCATACAGGGGAGTTCCATGGGACAGATGGCTCAGATGGGACAGCTGAACCAGATGGGCCAGCCCGGCCTGGGGGCGGACGGTGCTCCCAACATCCAGCAGGCCCTGCAGCAGCGCATCCTGCAGCAGCAGCAGATGAAGCAGCAGATAGGGTCCCCCGGGCAGCCCAACCCCATGAGCCCACAGCAGCACATGCTCTCAGGACAACCGCAGGCGTCTCATCTCCCTGGCCAGCAGATCGCCACCTCCCTCAGCAACCAGGTGCGGTCCCCAGCACCCGTTCAGTCTCCCCGTCCCCAGTCCCAGCCACCACATTCCAGCCCGTCACCCAGGATACAGCCCCAACCGTCACCGCACCACGTCTCTCCCCAGACTGGTTCCCCCCACCCAGGACTCGCAGTCACTATGGCTAGCTCCATGGATCAGGGACACTTGGGCAACCCAGAACAGAGTGCAATGCTTCCCCAACTAAACACCCCCAACCGCAGTGCGTTGTCTAACGAATTGTCTCTGGTCGGTGACACCACCGGGGACACATTAGAGAAATTTGTGGAGGGTTTGTAGCATTATGGGAGCATCACTTTTGTTTCTTCTTTCCTTTCGTGTTCTTGGATATTTTGTACTGAAAAATTCAGACATCTGGGTTGTTTTGAATCCTAGATGGAACTGCTGCTTCCTACAGATGGAAGAATTAATTGCTGTTTAAAAATAAAAAGAAAAAAAAAACAATACAAAGAATATATTTTTTTGTTAAAGCCAGGCGGTTAAAATATCTGGTCTCTTTTGTGGGTTTTTTTGGTTTTTATTTTTTTGTTGCTGTTGACTCATACCTTTTTTTTAACGGGGAAAACAAGTTCATTATATTCATATTTTTTATTTGTATTTTCAAGACTTTAAACATTTGCGTTTAAAAGAAGAAAAAAAAATAATATTCAGAAACTGTTTCCTGAAATAATGCAACATTATAGCGTATCCCAGTAACTTTGACACATGGCGGGAAGATTTTTGTTTTCTATAGTGAACTCTGCAGGCGTTTGAAGTATTACCCCTGGGAAGATAGGAATTGACTCTTGCACACATTGGCCAACGCCAAAATCCTTGTCTTGCAGATGTAGAAATTGTTGCTTTGTTTCTCTGATAAAACTGGTCTTAGATGAAAATAGGGATGATCACTCTTAGGCCGTGCTGATCTGGATAGAGAAGAAACATTCTTTTCTTTCTTTCTTCTGTGTGAAACTTGAAACGAGGAAAGCAATTCTAGTGTAAATCATGCAAGCGCTATAATTACTATAAATAAGAAAATCCAAGAAGATTCAATCACTGTATAGAATGGTAAAAAGAAAAAAAACTCATTTCTTACTTATAATATCATATTGTTAAATAAACTGTGTGCAACAGACAAAAAGGGTGGTCCTTCTTGAATCCATGTACATGGTATTAACACTTAGTGTTTGGGTTTTTTGTTATGAAAATGCTGTTTTCAACATTGTATTTGGACTATGCATGTCTTTTTTCCATTGTATATAAAGTATTGCTTAAAATTGATATAAATTACTGAAGTTTTTAACATGTATTCTGTTCTTTAAAATCCATGTAAGAATGTTTAAGGTTTTTATTTATTTATATATTTTTTTCGATCATGTTCTTTGTAAGACATAGCTATGACGATTCACTCATGACCCGGAGCAGCCAGAGGCAGCGGTAGGAGAGGCACGATCCATGGATATTGTAGGTAGCATGTCTGTTTTACAACACCCTTAGTGATTGTTTCCTTTTTGGGGAGGGAGAGGAGAGGGGAATGGTTCCCAGACATCAACTCTTCGCAGGTGTTCATCCATAAGGGTTAACTGGAATAAATTATTAATAGCCGTTGCTTTTTAAAAACTGCATTAATTTAGAGAAGGATCACCAATGAAAGGAAAATAGAGAGTACTGAGTTAATTCTAGGCTAATTTATTTAGTCTACAGTAAAATATGAACCTATTGACTTTAACACTATTTTTCTGCTGTTAACTCTGAGTCTAGATTTGAGGGTTTTCTGTGGAATAAAAAATAACAAATCATGTACATGTTCCCTTTAATATCCTGTCACCATGCCCTCATGTCCCTGGGATGCTCACCCTTCCTCCCCTCAGTGAATTGCTTTCTTGGAGTTAAAAAATCCAGGGAAACTTTCCCAACATAGGTGTGAGCTCAAACCGTGACGAGCCTAAACCGCCACCCCTCAGAGCTCGAGGCTTCTCGATTCCGTGCGCCTGGCACGGGATTGGCAGCGACCCCAGCACGGTTATCCCGCCCGGCAGGGGGGAGCACCGGGCACACGTGGCTTTTCACATCCAGTTAGTGCTTCCTCCAGCCTTAATGTTTTTATCGGGACACTGTTGGGGGAGAACAGGGGGAGAAGAGCAAATATTTATCTCAACTTTTATCCCTGTACTGTGAAAATCGTGCGCTGCAGCGCCACTTCATCCTTTTTAACTGGAGAGGGTCTCTGCTTCAAACTTTTCTTGCAAACTTTTAACTATTGTACCTTTTTCACTACCATCAGATTCATCTGCCCATGCAATTGTCTTCAGCAATTCAAGATGTCAAAATTTGGGGCTGGGGGTGAGGTCAGTGAACACTAACCCAAAGCTTGTCCAAAAGAAATTGCTGTAAAAAAAAAAAAAAACCAGAAGAAAAAGGATGGAAAGCCCTGATGCTGTGTCTCATGCTGTGTACTTAAAAAGAGGAAAAATACTATATTTGTGATCAAAAAGAGGAAACTTGAAATGTGCTGGTGTTTCTAATAAAAGCTGGTAAAACTGCTTGGATTGAAGGATGGTTCCACTTGGCTGGTGCCCGCAAGGATCAGCGGAGCCTGACGCCCGAGGTTAAGATAACTGCACTCAATCTCACTAATTCCTCTAAGTAGCCTCCATTTTAAAGGCATCGGCACTACTTCCGGATTTGGATAAGCTGAGTCCTGTTTGGAGCACAGAGTTGGTGTGGCCCAGGCTGCAGCTCACTTGGGTGCTCATTCCTGGGCAAGAGTGGAAAAAAACAGCTGATGGGAAGCAAATACCGGAATATTTTTAAGTACAAACCTGAAGCGTGGTGAGATCACAGAGCCGAGGGGTGATGTAGATCCAGTATGCACAGTTCTCTGGAGTAGGTGTGTTAGGTAAGAGCAGGTGTTTTACTAAGAAGAGAAGGGAAGTGCAGAGCTGAAATAACCCCTGAAGAGGGGCTGGGGGTGCAGCCCCTGCAGCCTCGGTGGGGGTTTCACTCCAGTCTCCTACGAGTGTTGATAGGAAATTCAGCATATCTGAAGACTGGATGGGCACGGCTTTTCCAAGTCCTTGCCTGTGTTTGATGGGGAGGTACAGTCAGTAAGGAACAGCATCCTAGAAACATGGGAATTTATAAGGCAAGAGTGCATTGGAGCTCGGTGCAGGAGCTTTACCACTGAAGGGGGGGGGGGGGTAAGAATTTCCCCTCCCTGAAATCTGGAGAGGGAAGAAGGTGCTTAAATCTGAAGGTTGAGCTGCGACGACGATTCTCTGCTCTTTTCCTGGTCTGCCCACTCTGCTCCGCTCTGCTGCTGGCTCCTGCCTTCCACCGCCGTTGCTGCTGCCGCAGGCTGCGCATTCCCTCTTGCTGCCCGCAAAGCTGGGCTTCCCCATGTGGCTCATCCCTGTCCCACCGGGGCGGAGATCTGCCCAGAGCATTTGTGTAAGCGCTCCCCGCTCCGTGCTCCACCCGGATGCCTCAGAGCGAAGGGGTGAGGAAGAGGAGCCCTCCTGCCGGGGTGCAGCAGGAGCCACGCAGGCTGGGACAGTCCCCCCTCGGTCACTGTTGAGAGGCAGTGGTACATGTTGTCCCTTCAAGCCGGCGGCAGCGGACAGCAGTAAGTGACAGCAGTTCATGGCTTACAAGGTGAACTGGATGTGCAGCGGGTGCTTCTTCCAAAGCAAACTGCAGCCCACAGCTATTCCAGTGCAGGGAAGATTAAGCAGCCGCTCTGGAGATAGGAGCTGGGGCAGCACCGCAGAGCACACAGGTTGCTGTGCAGGACAATCTGTCCTTCCCTGCACTCCTCCACAGTCGGGAATTTAAAATGTGGAGCAGGACACTGCCAGGGCAGTGATTGAAACAAGTCGGTGCCAACCCCCGGATAATTGAAACAAGCGTGGACAGAGGGGAGGATCTGTACCAGATCCCCTGCGATCCCTGCAGGAGCACATTTCATGGCTAATGGGCAGAGCACACCCAGGGTGAGGTAGGAGGAGGATTCAGGTGTTTCACAGCAGGTACAAGAGCTCTGGTGCGGCATCGCTCTCAGGAGTGCCATGGGGTCAGCGGAAGGTAGCAGTGAACACAGCAGGAGGAGGGAAGTGTTTGCAGCCGGCTCAGAAGTCATTTTGGTTTTGGCTGCAGCACAGGGAATCTCAATGAAGGGCTGGAGTTGGTTCCAGGTGGAAATGCAGCCGGCAGAAGGGTGATGGAGTGATTCAAAGGCTCCTGCTGGTTTTGTTCCACCTAATCCATAATGTCCAGTGCCCCCCAAACCCTGCTCCATGCAAGTATTTCTTACTTGTGAATCTCCAGAACACTCGGCTCGGCGTAGTCCAAAAGATCAGCTGCAAGCACGAGTGAATTGTACACGGAGCTTTCCAGCTAACTCCCACAGGCCTGGGATTACAAAGCTGGCTCTGTTTGGTGAGCACAGTTCCCTCCTGAAAGCTCCTCAGTCTGGAAGTGGTTAGTGCTCTCCGAAAGGAGACCTACTCCATCTTTTATTTTTGGCTGTGGTGTTCATCGAGGCCAGGCTCTGCTCTCATGCATGTTCCAAATTCGGCTCTCGCCAGAGTGGTTCATTTCCTCTCACCCACACCCCATCCAAAGTCTTGGTTCAGTACCTCAGCCCCTTAGATCTCAATGATCTACACTCTAGCAGCCCCGGAAGATGAGGAATTTCAGAGAAATGGTAAAATGAGATGTTAAGCAATTTGCCCAGAGTCGAGCAGGGAGCCTGGCCGAGGTGTGGCATCCAGGGGCTGCCTGAGGGCTGCTCCCAGGCCGGCGCAGCCTTTTCTCGACCCTCAGCCCTCTCCGTGGAGAAACTGGGAGAAGTACGGTGCTCCGAGCTCTGCCCGCTCCGATTGCCGAGCTCCTGCCGCAGCCTGTCCCATGGAATGGGCTCCCAGGGTCATTCACTGTGAGATACCCGGAGGGAGGTCTGCACAGGATGGTTTTGTAACCTGTGTCTACCTCTCCGTTCCTAACAAGTCCTCAGAAACACGGTCAGCATTTTAACCATGAAAACAGGAGCGGTTTGGAAACTGTGTCCTAGGCATGGCGTCCGACCTCCTGGCAGAGCCTGGAAACCCCCCGTGAGGGGACCCAGCCCGGGCGCCGTGAGGGCACTCGATCGGGAGCCGTGAGGAGACTCGGCCCGAGCCGTGAGGGGACCCAGCCAGGGGTCCGTGACGGGACTCAGGAGCAGCCCTGAGGGGCCCTGACCGCGCGGGCTGAGGGGCAGCGTGACGTCATCGGGCGCGCGTCACGCACAGCCCGCGCGCAGGGGACACCGCGCGCCCCCGGCCCCGTGACGTCATCATCCGGCGCCGCGGGAGGGCAGCGCGGGCATGGCGACGGCGGCGGCGCGGGGCGGGCGGTGTCTCCTGGCGGTCCTGCGGCGCTCCGGGGTCGCGCCCGGGCCGCGCCCGCCCGCAGGTGAGGGGGGGACGGGCGGCGTGAGAGGCCCGGGCCCCCAGGCCGAGGGGACGGCCGGTCCTCCATGGCTCGGCCTGAACGGCCGCACTTGCCCGGTGTGGTCTCGGCCGTGTGCGTCCTCTGGAGGTGCGGAGGGCCCGTGTCCCACAAGCAGCGCCTCGTCGCTCTCGGCTGGTGCCGGTCGTGGCAGCTCGGCAAGGTCGGAACGGGCACCGGTCCGGCAGCGCGGGAGCAGCGCGCACAGCGCCCGTTGAACCAACCTGAGAATGCCCAACGCTCCTTCCTGGGGAGCGGCGAGTTCCTATGGGCTTGTATAGGGAATAGGGTGTGCTCGGGGGCTGCTGCTGGCTCGTGTCGGGCAGAGAACACGTTCAGGGCAGTCAGCGTGTCCAGAGTCATATCCTAACTCTTACAGGGTGTACAGCATCCTCAGATCATGTAGCATGTTCAGGTTCATGTCCTGGCTCATATAGGGGTATATAACATATTCACATTCACGTCCTGGTTCGTAGAGCACTCCCAGTTCATCTCCTGGCTCATGTAAGGTGTATAGGACATGCAGAGTTCTCTGCTGCTTATATAGACTGTACAGCATGTTCAGGTCATGTATCATGTCCCAGCTCACACAGGGTGCTCAGCCTGTACGCATCACTTGGGTACTTGGAGAAGAGCAGAAGACGACTGTGTTGGTCATTCTCTGTCCGTGTCACTACCAGGGGACTTTACAGATGAGCCTGAAGGGTTTGTAATTCCCAGGGGTGCCCTCGAGGTTTCACCTCAGACAGCTGACAGGAGTGAGTGCTAACGGGATGTGCTCTCTTATCAAGGCTGTCGTGCACGGGCTGGAAAGTTGTCGATGTCGATGTCTGTGAGTTATCGATGCACGGTGGAGTTTCCTGTGTCCCCTGTGAGCAGCCCGTGCTGTGCTCCGTGTTTCCTCAAATGTTGTGTGGCCCCTAATTGACAGATTTGTATGTTGTCGGTGTGGTCTGTGGTTTCCCTGCGGGTTATGAAGAGAAAATGTGACAGAGGAAATTGTATGACAAATAGAGTCACTATCCGGGTCGGGTTGTCAGATTTATTGTGTCACAGTGCCACTTCTGTGTTTCTGGGCAATCCAGCTCTTCCTCCATGGAAATCCCCAGTGGCTTGTTAGCATTCATGTCTGCGAACGAAGCCGTGTGCCTCTGGTGGGTTAGACGTACTCCAGCAGAGCCAGAGATTTATTTCTTAACCTGTCATTCAGGTCCCTCGGGGAAAAAAGAGGGAGCAGGAGCTGTGTGGGGTGGGGATAAAGAGGGAGGGGCAGGAGGTGGTGTCATTTCGGTTCGATACAGGCTGCAGGGACGGCCGTCCGTTCACTTTGGCCGTCCAGAGCTGGCAGTGTTTCCTCTCTGCTCTCGCAATTCCGAGGGCTGAACTGGTGCAGAGTTTTTCGGGAGATGTATTGGTGTGAGCGGGTCAGTCAGGGAATCTCTTCTCCCCGGATTCACAGGGATCTGGTGCCCAGCTAGGGAGCCCTTTTGTCTAAGGAGATAAACTGGGAGTGTTAATTGCCAGAGCTCTTCCCTGCACGAGCCTCCCCGGGCTCCCGACTGCCCGGCATGGAGCTGGTATGGTAATTCCTACTGACCCAAATTCTCCTCTTTTGTTTTGAGCCACAACTGCTTTGTGCTGGATTTCCCACCCTAAACCTCTGACTGGCGCTTGGCTTGGCTCACTGCAGTGGTTTTCCCAGAAAAGGCTGTGTTTCCTGGGGGCTGGTTGGAGAATCACTGAGGCTTCCTGGAGTCTGGATTGAAAGGAGCTCCTGAGGGTCCTTGTCTTTGCTGTGCTTTGTTCCCCGTGTTCGAGACAGGTCTGTGGCCCTAAGCACAGGATCACTTGGGATCACAGAGAAGTGGAATTTGGGGAATTATGTGGGTTTCACCATCTCTCACGGTGCAGGTGGAGCAGTGATGGGAATAGGAAGCTATGTGGGCTGTGATAAATCTCCACATTTGATTACCTTGATATCAAAAGATCTGATTTGCCCCAACACATCACAGAGCTTATCTGGGGCAAGAGCTATTCCTTCTCTGGCACTTGGGCTTAGGAATTTGTTTCTTAGGTTCGTTCTGAGTGCCACATAACCTGTTACCTCAGCAGGTGCTTTCTCAATAGCACTTGTGTGCTGATAATTGTGGTTTTACACCCAGAATAGCCAGGAGCCTTTTCTGCTCCCTTGCTCCAGGCAAGGACTCTTGAGAGGTAAATGGGCTGAAGATGCTGCAGATTGTATTTAATGAGCCATGTCTCTCCCTGGCATGGGACAGGCTGTTAATTAAGGGTGATAAGACTAAACATTACACAAATCCAAAAGTAACTTCTGAATTGGGTGGTGATTTATTTTTAAAGCTTTAGAGGTAGGGAGGCAAAAAATGTGAATACATGAAAAATTATAAATAGCCAGAAACAAAATTATAAATAGCTGTAGTTTCTAGACTCAGCTGGTGTTTAAGGGCTGGGGGGTGACCTGTGGGGTGGCTCCAGGGCTTTGCTGCCTGGACATCTGATGATAGAAGTGACCTTAAGGTTTTAAGCTGCTGCTGATCTGTGTCTTTTTTGGATCCTGGAGTCAGGGAGGGAGCAAAATTCCGTCTTTTATTTCTGCTGTTTGGGAAATGTGTGTGTGTGTACAACTGCAGTATCCTACAGCATAGAATGAGCATAAAATATGTAAACCCTGTGTAAATACATACATAAAATACATAAACCCTGGGCTGCAGGCCCTTCCCCTCTGAAGTTTGAGGGGCTGGACAGTGAGTGCTCTGCTGCTTTCCACTTCAGTCACCCGGGTTGTTTTCCTTGTTGCTTTCCCGGATGATCCCAGCACAGGCAGCGGAGTGGAAGTTGCAGAGCGTGTCCTGCGATAATGCGGCAGAGCTGTTTGTGACGCAGAGAGCGCAGTTATGTGTGTGGGAGGTGTTCAGATGCATTAGGAACTATTTGTGGGCTCTTCTCTTTAAGGGTGGAATGACTGGGGAGTCATTCAAGCTTCTGCCTGGAGAAGTGGATCTTGATTCAAATCTTCCTGTGAGGAGGAGGAGGAGGAAGAATGAGGACTGACAGCCTCCTCAGTCAGCTCTTGAGGATGAGGTGCAGGAGCCACAAGTGCTGTTAAAGCTCAGGGGTTTGTGTTCACCTGATCTGGAGTGAGTGAGAGCCCAGCCTGATGGTCTGGAGCAGCAAGACCTATTTTCAATGACCCTACTGACTGTAGGACCTGGTATGGGGGGCAGGAGGTTTGCAGAGCACTTGTGAAGGGAGCCTGAGGCCTCCTAAGGTGAACTAGAGGATGAGGGATGTTGGTGAAAGGACTGGGATGCTGAGTTCACTCAAGGGCTGTGGCAAGGTGGAGGAAGGTTCAGGTGGGAGCCGAGCTCTCCCAGCGTGTCAGCTGGCCTGGAGGGCAGGGGATGGCCGTGGAAGCTGTTTCCCAGAAGATTGGAGATGTGCTTTGGGACTATCACCATACTAATGGTTTTTGGTTCAGTCTTTGGTTGTTTTTGTACCCAGTCATCTAAATAAAGGACACTGTGTAAATGTCAAGTGTAGGGTTTGCCTCCTCTTGCTGGATGAAACAGCCAACAGGCACAGAGTGAGCTGTAAGAAAAGCCTGAGCTTGTCACTGCTTCCAGCCACTTCTGGGGCTTATCCAGGTTCTCCCCACTGTGCCCAGACCATCCTGGTCCCTCCTCTGCTTCCCGGAGTGGCCCAGTCTGTCGGTGTTCATTGTAGGGCTGGGGGAGGCCCAGTCATGGTCAGGTCCGAGCCCTCTGGGATCCTGCTCTGGCACAGGCCATTCTCCCAAGAGTTCAGAAATCACACGGAGGAACAGGCTTTGGCAGAGCTCTGTAGTGCTGCAAATAGTCTTTTTGTGAACAGGTTTGGCTTTGATTCATCCCCCAACAGAGGGAAGACTGTTGGGCTCACTTGAGCACAACAGAAGGCGGAGAACTGGGAATCCCTGACCTTAATGGGGCTTGTGCCATTTCCTGACTTGTCTCATTTTCCTTACTGATTCTGTGACCTGTGGCCTTGCTGCTGCATGTGTTACTTACCCTAGAGCCAGCTTTGTTGGGGGATGTAATCCCTGTGCTTGGACAGTCAAGGGCCAAATATTTGTTGCCAATTTACATTTTCACAGGTAGTGGTGTGGGAATTGTCTTCAATTTGGCCAGGTAACAGCAGTGCAAGCTGCAGACTGCCTCTTCCTCACTGGTTAATTCATTGGGAAAGCTGCTAATTGTCATCTTCTGGCTAGAATTTTAATTCAGAGGAGCCAGCCTACAGTAGCAACTTGCCCTTTTTATGTGGTGAAGGCAATGCTGGAGGGGAATGATGGGTGTTGGATTGTGAGGGAACAGTGTAAATCCCGTGGGATTGCTTAGGTGGGACCTCTAAGGAGTGTTCCTGTTGCTGCTGGACTTGTGACGTACACTGAAATATCTTCACTTGTGTCTTTAGCAAAAGGAGCAGCATGTCTGCAAAGACAAATACTCGCTTGCTGGAGCCTCCGGTACAACATTCCTGCCACCAGCATTCCTGCTGCCCGGATGTACAGCACCCAGACAGCGGAGAACAAAGAGGAGGAGCCCCTGCACACCATCATCAGCAACACGGAGAATGTGCAAGGTGGGCATGGACACAGATGTCTTGTGGGGACACTCCAGGGGTGCATCTGGGACAAGGTGTGGGTGCAGGTCAGCCCTTCTCAGCAGTGCTGCTGCCTCTGGAGGAAGTGCAGGTATTGGTCACCACATCCTTTGAATCTGTACTGGGGTGTGGAAGTCAGAATGGCCTTTACTGAGAAACAAGGCCCTCAAGACTGCATCCGTGGGCTTAGCCAGGCATTTGATGGTCATGTGTATGTGTGGAGGCTCCACAGGCATTAGAATTGGCTGAAAAGGGATTTTCCTGTCCCAGAAGAAAGGTGTACCTGCCCAGGTCATTGCTGTGGATCTTGGAGGTCTGATGAGCATCTTGGTGTCAGCCCTGTAGTTAGAATGAATTGCTTTGCACATCTTCAGGAAGAGGTGCTCTAAAGCACGTGAATTGTTCCAGCACAGAAATAACACCTTAACTCTGTGCCTCTGTGGTTTGTCTGGAAGGTACTTTTGAGACTGCCAGGCTGTGAAGTCCCCAGTGGGGTTGATGTGCTGGCTGCTCACACTCTGGCTTCACCCCATCCTTCGGGAATGTAGGGCCTCACCAGCAAGGCATGGCAGAGGTGATGTGGGACCTGTGGCTTTTCCCTGTGTTTTCCCTGGGTTCTCTAATGCCTCTTGCAGGGGAAATGCTATTTTTAAAAGGCCAAGGATGGTCTTTAAGCTGAGATGTTTTGTAGTGTTATTCTTTCTGAGGAGATTTCACTTCCTGGGCACAGCTCCCTACCTGCAGAGGGGCTGTACAGATGCACTTGTCCAACCTGGCCTTGGACACTTCCAGGGATGGGGCAGCCACAGCTTCTCTGGGCAACCTGTGCCAGGGCCTCACCACCCTCACAGGGAAGAATTTATCCTCAATATCCCATCTAACCCTGCCCTCTCACAGTGGGAAGCCATTCCCCGGTGTCTTGCACTCCAGACCCTAGTCCAGAGTCCTCCATCTTTCTTTTTGGCTCCTTCAGGTACTGAAAGGCCACAATTAGGTCACCCTGAAGCTTCTCTTTTCCAAGCTGAACAACGCCAACTCTAACCTTTATTCCAGGTGCAGCCTCTAAACATGAGTTCCAGGCTGAAACAAAGAAACTGCTGGACATTGTTGCTCGTTCCCTGTACTCAGAGAAGGAGGTAAAACACGCACTACTTGCTGGGAGATTTTCTGTTGGCAAAGCCCTGTCTCTATCAAGGGGTACATCCAGAGTAGTTGAGCTGGAAGAGTAACTGCTCAGTTCCCAACAAGTCCTGAGTTTTTATGTCAGGCTTTCTTGAATGATGCTTTTTAAAGACACATTGAAAATGTGTCTTCAAAACAATTTGTAGGTACAACCAGATAGCTCTGTGAGCCTCAGAGCCTCTGCACTTTCATACTGAGTTTGGACAAACTGTTCTCCTGGCAGATAATGGGGAAACACAGTTTGGGGAGCTGGGAATTAGTTTGTGGGAGCCAGTGAGCTCCTGGGTCTCTGGGAGTGCTGTGCAGGGGACCAGGCCAGGCTGCAGTGTCAGGTTGTGCGTTGTCCCCAGGTGTTCATCCGGGAGCTGATCTCCAATGGCAGTGATGCGCTGGAGAAGCTGCGTCACCACCTGATGACAGAAGGGAAGGCCTTGCCAGAGCTGGAGATCCATCTGCAGACAGACAGCGGAAAGGGAACCATCACTATCCAGGTACCTCTCTTTGGTAACAGGAGGGTGTTATTTCCTGCTGCTCTCTTCACTGGCCTTTGTCCCGTGAAGGATCAGTGGAAACTGAGCACCAGCACAGTCCCTAAACCTGCCTGAAGAATGTTCTGTCCTCAGCTGGGCTCTGGTTCATGAGGATGTAACCTCAGGATTTGATGAGAAACCACCAATGTATCTGCTTCCCACTTGTCACCATAGAAAGATTTGCTGCTCCTTCTTTCCCTGTTGGGAACTACCAGTAGCTTCTCTCTCAGTACCTTGCCTGGTGCACTTCTCAGGCTGTGTGTTTCTCACTAGTGGGTAAGTTGTGAATCTGGTTTCATCCTGACCTTTGAGGAGGATTTCCTGCACCTCCTTAAGTCTGAGATGTTACCTGGTTGCTTGCAGACTTTCCCTCTTGCCTGGGTGAGAGGGGAGATGCAGGGGTGGTGAGAAGAACTTCCCCTTGCTGACTCTACCTCCTCCTGCTCCAGGACAGGCTGAGTCCAGCTGATGCTCAGGTTCTGCCTAAGACACAGGTGGGACTGTAGATTGGGACAGTAGCACAGCACTTACCTGTGCCCAGGTTTTGGTTGTTCCCTAGTGGTGACAAAATGCTGTTTGGGAAGGGGACAGTCAGTGAAAAGTGGTCACCTCTGGGCCTCAGCATGGGGAGGGAGGTGGAGCTGGGTCTTCTCTCTGTACTTTGCTCTTGCTCATGGCTCTTGTCCAGGGTGGAAGGTTGAGCCTCAATTTTGGTGTTTTCTTAATAAAGCTCTTAATGCAAAGAAGGCAAATGGGTCATACTCCTCATGGAGCTGTGTCAGCTACGACTGTAGCTGTGGATGTTCTCAGAGCAGAGGAGGAGGAGGAGGAAGCAGACAACACTGAGTGACCATAGCAGGTCCAGGAGAACTGTGGCACAGATGAAGCACACGGGCTGATATTTTTCACATGGGACAAGAGCACGGGCTGTTGGAGGCTGCATAGTTACTTTACATTTCTATTTCTCTGCAGAACAAGGGCTGTGGTTGCCATGGGGAAGTTAGTGCTTGTCAGTGGGCAACACAATCACCAACTAGAGATTCTCAAACCCTAGTGCAGGGGCTTTGCTATTCCTGTCACACTGTTGCAGTTCTCTGACTCCTGTGTGACTCCAGTTGTTTAAGGAGCCCTTGCGTAGCCCCAGGCAGGTGGTCATTCCTGCCTTGCTCTCATCTTCCCCTTTTGAGACTGTAGTGGACATAAAGCATCTGACTCCATCAAGACATTGTTAGAGCTCACGCCCTGTCCCTGTGGAAGTGTCCCCTTCCTTGGCAGTGTGGTTGGAGAGCTGTTTGCCCACCTTGCAGGGCGCCTCTGATGCCATCCCAGTTCGCTGCCTTAGGGATTGGGCTTTTTATAACCCTCTGCCTGGCTGCCAGTGCCTCTCTAATGCCATTAAATGAGTCTTAACTAGGAAGCTTTCAACTGCAGCAGTCCTGGGCTGTGGGGAGCAGGGAGAACAACGCTGCTCCAATCTCTTTAATAGCTTTGCCTTCTCCGGAGTGCCGAAAGCTCCTTACCTTCAGTCAGGGGGTTATTTATAACCTCTTGAAGAAGCAAACTGCATATGATTACTGTGAACAAGCCTCATTCAGAACATTTCTCTACCTTTCAGGAATGCGAAGGTGAAAGAAAACGCTGCAATGGTTGAGGCAGAGGTGGATCTGTCCCTTAGCTGCTGTTTTGTTTTCTGTATCGACTAGGGCCTACCAAAAAAGAGGCAGCAGGTCCTTCATTCATGGCCTGTACCAATGATCACTCCTTTTTTTGTTCCTGGAGAGGTCTCATTGTCTCACTCTGACCTCTGGATCCTTTTCCTCAGATCTTCACGCTGCTCTTGGTCCCTGGATCTGTTGAATTTCTCCCCTGCCCTTCCAAGCCCTGTAGCATCTTTTTGTGTCTCACAGTTGAGCAAAGGCAGGTCTGTAATGTGTGATGGCCGTTGCAGGCACGTTCCTGGGGGATTATGTAGCTCTGGTAGAGGAGTGCACTTACCTCTGTTCAGTGTCTGCAGTTCTGCTTGTTCTCTGCCAGGACTGAATTCCAGTCATAAGCACGGCAAGACTCAGAATTTTGATAGGATGTCCTCATTCAGGAATATTCTACCTAAGCATTGCAGTGTAGTATCTGCTAAGAGGGATATGTTGACTGGATTCCACCACCTCCCTTCCTTCACCTAAGTCCTGTTGTTTTAGCAAATTCCACCATTTCCTCCATCCCTTTGAAAACTGCCTCGTGTTTCTAGGACAGCTCCATCTGTAGCAGCCACAGCCTGCAAGGTCAGAGCTCTTAAGAAAATCCATTTGAAAATGTGAGGGGTGTGTTTTCAATGAGAACAGCTCTGCAGAGCTCTGCAGTTCCTCATGCTAAGGCTTTACAGACGTGGTTTTGGACCCTTTGAGGTGGGAACAGAGAGCCTCTTACAGACCCCAAGGCCCTGTGAGCACAGAGCTCCTGCAGGAGGTGACAGGCAGGTGACAGGCGCTCAGCTGTGCTGTGGTGGTGTTGGAGCTGTGCAGTTCTGCTGCGTCTGGTGGTGGTGTGTGAGCTCGGGGCTACAGCCCTGCTCCTTGCTGGTGCTTAATTTAGGGCTAGGACAGTTTAGAGGAAATGGTTTGAAGTGTTTACAGAGCTGATGGCTGCTGCTGCTGCTGCTGCTGGGGGAGGGAGTGTGACTGCAGCTTTAGCATGGGAAAGCAGCACAGTCGCTGCCAGAGCTTGGGCTGCTCCGTTCCCTTTGCTGGGCTTTCATCTCGCTGGTGCCGTCATCCAAAATCAGTGTCTGTGAAGCCACAAAATAACCAGTTTGCTGTGTTTGGGAGGAGTTAAAATGACTGCAAACACCACTCCTCCCTGCAACAGCTCCCTGTACCGCTGAGCAGATCTCTCCTGCCTCACCAGTTATAAACAGCCTGGAACAAGGACTGGGCTGTCCTGGGACTGCACTAAGGATTGGGATGTTTGGGCTGTAGGAGTTCAGTGCAGCATGGGGCAAGTGGGGAGCAGGTCCCCCTCCCCTGTGTGACCAGGCTGCAGCAGGGAGGGTGGCCTGCACGGCAGCATCCATGTGCCACTTGGCCTTGAGGAACCAGGGCATGGACAGGTGGAGATGGAAGGGTAAATCTGGATGTACTTCAGCAAGTCTTAGGTGGAATTAAACTTACAGAAATGTGCCACAGATTGCAGGGATGGGTCACAGCTTCCAGTGGTTGCATCATCTTTAACAAATAAACCAGGGAACCGGAAATATAAACACATCTCAAATAACCTGCAGCCCAGGGAAGGAAGTGCTCTTCATGCCAGAATAAGAGCATATCACATATAAAAATGGGAAATTCAAAGTGGATGAAGGGAAGTACTTTTCTGGACAGCAGGTATTTAGACCTGGATGGGTGGAGGCTGAGCCTGTGGTGTTGGAAAGGAAAGCTCAGGCTCTCTGCTTTGGACAGCGTCCCTGTACTAGGCCAAGATTGCCTTGTGTTCATGGGCATCAGTTTTATTCTGGCTGTTCATCTGCTGGTTGCTGCTGCTGCAGATGCTTTGCTGGTTCTAAACCAGAACATTGCTCTAGTGCAGCTGCTGTCCTGGTCTTGTGAATTTTAAGTCTTTAATCAAGGTATTTAAATAACAGTGGGCATATTTGCTAATCAGACATTTTGGGATATTATTACTTTATCAGTTGGTGAAAGCAGCATGTCCTTATTTGATAATATAGTCAGTGTTATGATGGCCCATTGAGGTTTTACACTGAAATAAATGTATCAAATGTTTGTTTTGCAACAGAGCAAAGTGAAAGACACGATAGCTCAGCCAGGTACCTCTAACTGGGAGCATTCTTTCAGGTGCAGCCATGGCAGAGGCAGCAGTTAATGGTTGGTTAATGGGTTATTTGGTGTAAGGAAGTTCTGCAGTACTTTAAATTGGACTCAGGTAATGAGTAAAGCTAAAGTAATTGTTAGACAGCAGGTCTCTGCAAGCATCCAGCACCCCCACCACAGGGTTAGAACAAAGGACACACAAGGCACAAAGGTGCAGTTCGGCAGCAGGTTTGGTACCTGGGAGGTCTCCACGCATAAAAAGGTGCTAAAAGCAACATTCAGCAGATATCTCTTTGGGGTCAATGTTACTGAGTTTAGTTCATGGTCTGAAGGCTTGCAGCCTGTTGTGTTGTCTTGTACAGGGGATGGGTTGCGGGAGGTTTTTTACTCTGTACCCTAAGAAGTACCACAAGAGAAATTCAACCACATGAGGAGGTGGTGGTTCTGCTGAGTAACATCAGGGCTTCTGTAATTAACTTCCAGCTAATGAAGGGTCAGTGCACTGAACTCTGTGTCTTGGTTTCTCCAAGCTGTGGAGAAAAATTTGGCACTTGGAACTGAGCATATCCCTCACATCTTGTAATTTGGGAAGCCCCATGTACAATTTGCTTTGTGCTGTTACGAATACCTCTGCTGTGGCTGTTGTCAGCCTGATAAAGCTTTTCTTGCAGGCTGAAGGGAGGGCTTGAACTGTGTGCAGGGGAGGAAAAGTTGTTCTGTTGATGGTGGAGCAATGGCTGGATGGTGGTGGGTGGGAGGTGCTGGCAGGGGTTGTGTGATGCCGTGGTGGTTGCTGGTGAAGACGCCCAGTGGCCGAGCAGCAGCCGGTGCAGCATGGACAGGTGTGAGAAGAGCAGTGGAAGTCCCGCCAGCTCCTTCCTTGGATTTCATGGAGCTGGAGCTGCCAGCGCTTGCGTTGGCCCAGCCTGAGGTGAGCTGTGCATGGGCAGGTTCAGTTGCTTCCCGTGGCTGGAGAGTTCCTGCTCTGCAGAGCTCAGCTCCCCTCTCCCCTCCGCTGCCGCTTTATTCCCCGTTCCCCCGAGCAGCACCATGTGGTGAAGGGAGCCAAAGGGCAGCTGCAGGAAACGGCATGGCAAGGATGCCATGGAATCTTGATGGTGTCTTCATCCTAATCCACCCAGGTGTTTTCGTGCGGTAGGGAATGTCTGCTTTGCCAGGATCTTTGCTTTCTGCTCTCCCTGTCAGCGTCCCGGCGCTGCTGGGGGAGCAGGCTGCTCTGGACCTGCTTTCTTTGTTCATGATTCACCCTCATCAAAGCAGTCTCCAGGAACTGTCATTAAGCATTTTGCAGTAAGTTTGGCAGGGCATTAGGAATTCAATAGCCAAATAAATTTATGGGGCAAGGATGTTATTTTTTTTAACATACTGGAATTTGGGAATGACATGCCGTGCTATAAATAGAAGTGGATCAGAGTTCTGTTCAGGGTCTGGCATGAACAAAAACTGAACCAGATGCTGAAAACTGCTCTTTCTGGCTTTTTCTTCTCTGGGGGAAGGGACCATGTCAGATTCCTGAGATTTTGCCATGCGCTGTTTGTTTTTTCTGGCTTTTCATCTTTTGCTGTTGAGGTCTTGCTGGGCATCATCCCTCTTCTCAGCCAAGTGGACTGACTGCCCTCACTGTATTTAATCAAGGGAAAGGTGTTGCTGTGCCATGACTTGTGGGGGTGCAGGAAAATGTTTTACCCACATGGCACCTCACAAGTTGAACAGTTCAGTCCATCAGTGGAGTTAAACACTACATTGAGAAATATGTACTGACATGAACTTACTTTGCTAGAAATAAGCCCAGTAAATGCCCCATGGATGGCAGGGGTCACTCTGGCACCTCACCTCTGAGCCATGTAGCAGTTGTCAGCTCTGCTGCAGCTGAGTTTGCTGACCCTGCACACCAAATCCCACCCCTGCTAAGGCACTGGGAGTGTGTGCTCACAGGTACTCGGGTAGAGCTGAATTCCTCGTGGGAATGAGAATCACCTCTCCCTTGGCCAATTTCCACCCTGCTGCTGCCTCAGGGAGTGGCCCAGAGAACCTGTAACAGTGGCTTCTCAGGATGTTCGTGTCAGGTAGAGAAGCTGTTGGGATTTGAGAGGGAATGGCACCTTTTTCTCAGAAGTGGCACTCTGGAGGGCAGTAGCCTGCCCTTTGCTCCTGTGGAAAATGTGTGTGGAGCAAGTCTGAAAACACATTGGACAAAAGAGTGGGAAAGATTATTGGTGGAGTCCTGTGTGACTGGTGGCCATTTCTAGCTGGGGTTTGCTGTCACCTGTGTTGCCTTGGAGTAATGCAAATTGAAGTTGCAGCCAGGTCTGAGACTTGCTGCTGCCTTCTCTGGGTGGTGCTGCTGCAGGCTCTGCTGCCTGGAATGTGTGAGCTAGCAGCAGAGAGATGTTAATCTGCATGCAGCAGTGCAAATCTGGAATCAACTGAGGATGACAAGGAGCTGTGTGCCTCCAAAGCTTGGACAGAGCACCATCAGGTGTAGCCAGTGCACTGTAATTTGGCTGGAGTTAGCCTGTTCCCGTGGGAATGCAAGCCCCAGCTCTCAGGGACCTGGACATTGACAGCCTCATCCTCGTGTCATGGAGCACAGTGAGGGGCAGAGGAAGGAGGAACAGGCAGAGCAGATGGAGATGAGTGCATGTGGTGCTGGTAGACAGGGGTGTGCATTACCTGAGAGTTAAGAGATGCAGTGTTCTGCTGGTTCCCAGTGTGAGTGCATCAGTTCCATATGTGCCCGTTGGAACTCAGCTGCTTCTCACTGCTCCTCAACTTCCCTTCAGACCAGTTCAGGAATGGAAGGTGTCTCTGTGCATGGCACCTGGCACGGTGAGGACATGGCTGGGTTGACATCTCTTTCCTGCACTGCCATCCTGTGCTGCTTGGAGGGATGTAGAATCCAGTCTATCCTGGCATAGTTTTGAGGAATGGCCAGAGTCTCTGAGCTTTCTGGTGGTTTGTAGGCAGCTGTGGCTGCCCCTGGAGCTCTGTGCCCTTTGACTCGGTGTTCCTGACTGTGGGCAGGTGGAGTCACAGCTGGAAGTCTGCTGTTGGATTTACTGCTCAGACAGAGTGGGTGTGGGAGGCAGAAGTTGCTCGGGTGCTGTTTGCTAGAGCAGTGATTCCCTACTGATGTTTCAGCTGCACTTGCTGTTTCTTTTCAGGACACAGGTATTGGAATGACCCAGGAGGAGCTGGTTTCTAACCTCGGTACCATTGCTCGATCAGGCTCAAAGGTAACTTGGGATGAAGACCCTTCTCCCTGCCTTAGAAAACTCATCTTCAGTTACAGTCAGTTTTTTTCCTCCCAGTAATTTTTCATTCCATTTTGCCCCTTGGCCCGCAGTCCAGCTGTGAAATTACACCCCTCTCGCAAGGTGAAACCTGCCTGTGGAGTTTTCTAACTCTCAGTGGTCTCTGCTGCGCTGGGGGAGGCCCAGGGAGCCCAGGCAGTGCTGATGGGCCCAGGGTGTGACACTGCTGCACCCACTGCAGTCTCTCCAAGTGCCTTCCTGCCCAGCCATCCTTACAGAGGGGCACACACTCACTTGACATTCACCCCATGGCAGGGGAAGCAGCAGCTCTGTCCCACAGCAAGGTGGTGTAAGTGTGTACCTGATTTTTGTTTTCATCTCTGGAGGCACCATTTTAAGGTTTCCTGCTCCTGATTGAGCCCTTGCTTGTTTTCCTTTACTGCTAGTGTTGCTCTGAGCAGTGCTCCCCTTTTCCAGAGGTGCCGTCCCTTTGGAGAAACCTTTTTCCATGGAAACCTTCCTCAGATCACTGATGCAGGAACATGGGATGAGGTGCTGGACTGCCAGGCTGCAGTGCCTGAGGAGCCCAGCTGGGGATTGATCACAACCTCCCAGCAATACCCAAAGTCACTGTGTGCTGGTTTGTGTCTCCTTTGTTCCTCCAGGCTTTTCTAGAAGCTCTGCAGAGCCAAGCTGAAGCCAGCAGTAAAATCATCGGCCAGTTTGGAGTGGGTTTCTATTCAGCCTTCATGGTGGCTGATAAGGTGGAGGTGTTCTCACAGTCAGCAGAGCCAGGCAGCCCAGGCTACCACTGGTCTTCTGATGGGTGAGGCTGCAGAGTGGGGTGGCAGCGTGGGGGGCTGTGTCCAGACCAGCCATGGCCTGAGAGCTGTTCAAAGATGGTTTGTGTGGTCTTTCAGGACCCGGCTGACTGGTTTAGGTCCTGCTCAGGTTATACTTGTTAACAAAGCGTGGCCAAATGTGCCAGGGTGGAAACTCAAAGGACAACATTGCTTTGTCAGAACAGGTGTGTTGTGTGCAGTGTACCTGCCTCTCCTGTTCCATCCCTGCTAGTGGGCAGTCAGCTTAGGGCGGCCCAGACCACGGGGACAAATTGAACCTCTTTGGTCTCATTGTCCCCTGACAATTCCGCTCAGGGGCACCCACAGTGAGCAGAGCTTGTGCAGCGCTGAGGTCTGTGGGGACATCTCTTCTGTGGGTCACATCTGTGTGCTCATCCTTTGCTTTTTGCTTGAAGTTGCAAACATCTGTGATGGCAAAGCTGTGGGCTGCTCAATGTGTTGAAATTGGAGCTTCTGAGGGTGACAAGCTCAGCATGCCCTTAAAATCTCCTCAGAATAAAGAATTTACTGCATTATTTAAATTCTTGAGAAAGTGTAACTGAGACATCAGACTGTGTTGAGTTTTCAGTAGCTGGTGTCTTTGCAGAGCAGTGTGTCCTGGGTCTGGAGTCTCTGTAGGGAAAGCAGCCACATGTTTTGAGGGGTTTCTCAGAGCATAAGGAGCATTCAGGCACTCAAGACTTTGTCTTTTTCTCTTGGCACTTAAGTGTTGTGTGTGCTCTTAGTTTAACAAACCATTTCTCTGTCCTCTCATGGATGTACCTGAGGCACAAACTGACACAGAGTTTGTTTCTAATCCTAGTTCAGGGATGTTTGAGATTGCAGAAGCATCTGGAGTCAGAACTGGGACTAAGATAATTATACATCTCAAAGAAGACTGCAAGGAGTTTGCAAATGAAGACCGAGTCAAGGGTGAGTGGAGGAGGGGAATGCTGTTACGCCCTGGGGCTCTGTGAATATTGGTGAGTGGGAGGTGAATTCACAGGTTTTTTCCTCTCCTGTAACTCCTTTCACCTGCTGTTACTGAGAGAATTCTTGCCGTGTTGTTTTCACAAAGGTGACTGTTCTGTGTCTTCTTTTCATTCCAGAGGTGGTGACAAAATACAGCAACTTCATCAGCTTCCCCCTGTACCTCAATGGGAGAAGAATTAACACATTACAGGTGAGGTGGAGGCCACAGGCCACTCATGGACATGAACATTTTCATCCTCCACTGGAGACAGGAAACAGCATAAAGCTGCTGCTGTCCCTGGAAATCAGGGGAGGATTGTCCAGGATATCACAGACCTTGTAGTGGTCAGTTAATTAGAACAAAAGGAGACAATCCAGCAGAAGTCATACCTGGAACTGCTTGTTTGCATTTATTGTGGAGCATTCTTGAAGATAAGCAAGATCTGGATCTTCCCTTATCCTGAATTATTATTTCAGTGCTTGATAATGCTTATTCTGTTCAAGCCATGTGACATGTTAGTGCTGTAGGGATTGCTCATATCGCTGGTGTGCTGACACCTCTCACTGCAGTTCTTTCTGTCCTTCATATGGGATAGCCACTGCCAGGGAATGGTTGGGGTTTTTTAGCAGCTCAGCTCACAGCCTCAATTATCCCCAGCTCCTAGCTGAGCACTGCTTGATGCTGGCATTTTCTGACCACTGGAATTATACTGCAGCCAGATCCATTTTACTCAGACGTTCTTGGCCCAATTGCAGGCATCACTTGGGCAAAATTAATTATCTTTAAAACAAAAATCTATTAATTGTTTTCCTCCAGCAGCTCCTTTTCTGATTGCTTATAGCTTCCTCTCATAAGAGAGCAGGTAGAGAGCATGTGTTTGGCTTTTTTTTTGTTTCCTGAAATGTGGCACTGACTGCACAGACTCTCAAGACTGTACTTAAACATTTTATCATGTTAATTTATCTAAGGTTCTGTAATTGGTGTTATTAGTCACTGATTATTTATTTGGATTCTTGCATAATACTGGTTCTGTTCCAAAGGCTTTCTAGCTGTGTCCCTTAAATTACAAAACCAGAAATAGCTTTAGACAGCTGTTTGCTCTTTCTACCTGACAATCAATAGAACAGGCTCCCTGGAGAAGAGCAGTAGTAGAGCGAGGGGTGAAATGCCCTTAATAGAGTCGTGGACTTTTATCTTCTTATCAGAAAGTCTGTTTTCCCTTGGGATACAGCAGCAGCTTTATTCTCATTATGCTCCCATTTAATGCCTTTTCTTTATCCAGGATCTTGGCTTTGTGTTTTTCCACACATCAGTGTCAGTTTGCTGCAAACAGAGCCACAGGTGGTTCCCTGGTGGGGATTCTCCTAGATGAGCTCCTGAATGTTTGCCAGAATGCTCACAGTGTGGAGCTGGAGGCTTTTCTGGTCTAACTGGGATAGCTGTAGCTACAAGGGAGCCCCTGGGAATGCAGCACTTTTCCTAACACAGCTGCTGTAAAGCACCTTAGTTCCCAGTGAGTCCATAATCCTACGTGTGATCATGCAAACCCTCCAGGACACCTGTGTGTGCTGGAAATGATATGAAACCATCAGTGGAACAAGGCTCTGAGGCAGAGGAATCCTTAAGGAGTGTGGCAGCATGACAAGGCTGCCAGGGCCCTGAAACCTTTGGACTCTGACAGGTGGAGGGTGAGCTGGATGTTTGTGTTGCCCCCAGAAGTCATTGCTGTCACTCTTTAGGGTTTGAGTGGCAATGAGTGAGATGGGCTTCACCCAGCTGGAGACATGCCGTTCTTGGCTGAGTCCCACATCTTTGCTAGATGTGAGTGTTTTGCTGAGGTGCTGAAAACTGAAATGTGATGTGAGCATGGGCTGAGCGCTCCAGAAAGCACTGGATGGGTTAGAGCAGCAGCAGGTGGAAGGCATGACCATGGGGCAGGCCTGGTCTGGAGCTCATGGCTTCAGTGCATGTGTTGATATGTGACACGGTGCTGGAGCACTTTGTGACCTGCAGCAGGGGTGGCTCACAAAGTATCTTCCAAGCTGCTCCAGAACAAATCAGCAGAAAACAGGCATTGCAGGAGCTGCTTCACAAGATCTCAGCTGCGATAGTGACCTCCACCAGAGAACAGGCTGGGTGCAACACTTAAACTTCACTTTTCCTTTCCTTGCTGGCCAGGCCGTGAGATCCTTGACCAGTACTGCCAGTCAGTCAAGCTGTGGGATCTGTCCAGGATGCCCTTGGCCATGGGCAAGTGTGAGGCAATGGAGGTTAGCCAACTCCCTTTTGTTCTGGGCTAAACAAAGCTGCCTTATGTATATTGCAGGGCAAGAGCTACCTCTGAGAAGTGAGTCGAGGTCAGCTGAGGGGCAGTAGTTTGTTAGTCTGTGATAAGGTGCCTGAACCACATCTCACTTGCTCCCGGGCTGTGCAGGGGAGTCTGTTTGAAAAGTCCTGTTTCCTTGCTCCAACATCCTGAGACCGCAGGTCTTCAGAGCTGCTGGGAACTCCTCTCCCTGCTCCTCCACAGGCTCTGTGGATGCTGGACCCCAAGGACATTGGCGAGTGGCAGCACGAGGAGTTTTACCGCTTCATAGCGCAGGCTTACGACAAGCCCCGCTACGTCCTGCATTACAAGACCGACGCTCCCCTCAACATCCGCAGCATCTTCTACGTGCCCGAGCAAGTACGTGTGCTCCTGTCCTGGAACAGGGGACATCTGCCCAGCTACTCTGAAAGGAGAGAATGGGAGGGCTCCTTAGGGAAAGGAGGCAGCTACAGCTGTGGAATGGCAGGGAGGAATATCCAATGTGGCATCTCTGCAGTGGGCTGGGTGCCACAGGGTAGTCGGGATAGTGAGACATGACAGAAGCAGGGAGTGGCTCAGGTAGCTCCCTAGGGAAGAGCCAAGATTTCAGCTCTCGTTGGGTTCAGTAGTGTAGGGAAGACCACAGTGTGATTTGGCTGTGCGCAGTTGGGCACTCTGCACAGTGCTGGTGTTACCTCCTGTCTCTTTTCCTGCAGAAGCCATCCATGTTTGACATCAGCAGGGAAATGGGCTCCAGTGTTGCCCTCTACAGCCGCAAAATCCTCATCCAAACCAAAGCTGCAGACATCCTGCCCAAGTGGCTGCGTTTCCTTAGAGGTGTGTGCTGGGACCAGGAATAGCAGGTTGTGGACCATGGCTTCCAAAGGGATGAGGCAAGGGCTGCCTTCCTGAGCCTGGCACTCGTGTTTGCCTCACTGTTCAAGGGTTGCTCTGTGTTCCAGGTGTTGTGGATAGTGAGGATATCCCCCTGAACCTCAGCAGGGAGCTGCTGCAGGAGAGTGCCCTTATCAGGTAAGCAAGAGCTCTGGACTGAGATACAAAGAACAGATACAGAACCGTGAGAGAAAGGGGACAGTGGACTCACTACAACCGTACACAGAGAGAGAGATGTTCACCTAAAATGTCTTGCACTAGCAGCTGTCTTTAAAAAGGCTTGTTCCTGCTGCAGGAAACTCCGTGATGTTTTGCAGAAGAGGTTGATCAAGTTCTTCATCGACCAGAGCAAGAAGGACCCTGAGAAATATGCAAAATTCTTTGAGGAGTATGGTGTATTCATGAGAGAGGGGATTGTCACGATAGCAGAGCAGGATGTCAAGGTACCAGGAATCCTGAAGCACTGAAGCTTATGGGAAAGATTACTGTGAGCTGGGATGAGTGGGACTGCTACTTTCCTGTGAAACCTGCACACCTCTAACTTGTTTCCTGGGTCTACAAAGACCTGTGGATTCTCTAGTGCCCAAACTCTCGCTCATTCTGACTAGGTGCTGCTTCCCGTTTATTTTGAGAACCTGCAGAGTGTGTACTCACACTGTTGTCAGCCCTCCCTGGTGCAATGTGAACTACAACAGGCAATAAAGTAGGGCCTTCCTCTCCTGTTGTCTCCTGCCTGAATTCCCATTTCCAGGAGAGTTTGACCTACATCCTGTCTAGGTCACTTTTCTGCCTCCTGAATATCTGGAGCAGGAAAGGAGGGATTCAAAATCCCCTGAGCCTTTTTGCAGGGCTGCAAAGAGGCCTGCGTGCTACAACGGGAATCCTTGGGGCTGGGAGTGACCGGGTGGAGCTCCAGTGGCCTGCCCTGAGCTCACAGGAGCACATTTGTTGCAGGAGGACATAGCAAAGCTGCTGCGTTACGAGTCGTCGGCCCTGCCTGCGGGGCAGCTGACCAGCCTGACCGACTACGGCTCCCGCATGAAGGCCGGCAGCAGGAACATCTACTACCTGTGTGCCCCCAACCGGCACCTGGCCGAGCACTCCCCCTACTTCGAGGCCATGAAGAAGAAGGACATGGAGGTGGGTGAGCACTGGTGCCACAGTCAGGGGAACACCCTGAGCTGCTGCAGCAGTGGTCAGGGCTGGATTTCAGAGCTGAGCAGGGCAGTGAGGCCTGTGATGGAGCTCGGCCAGCGCTGTGCCTTTGCCCGGCTCCCTCTGCCTCTGCTCAGACTGTGGCACGAGGCAGGGGGGCCTGTCACACACTCCAACCACAGCTTGAAAAAGACATTAAGCTATTAGAGAGTATCCAGAGGAGGGCCTGGAGAGGAAGCCATATGAGGAGTGGCTGCGGTCACTTGGTCTGGTCAGCGTGGAGGAGTCTGAGGGCAGACCTCATTGTGATCTGCAACATCCTCATGAAGGGCAGGTACCAATCTCTTCACTCATGTGACCAGTGACAGGACCCAAGGGAATGGCTGGAACTGAGTCAGGGCGAGTTTAGGTTGGATATAGTGTTTAGGTTGGATATAAGTTTTTCACCCAGAGGATGTTGAACACTGGAAGAGGCTCCCCAGGGAAGTTGTCACAGCACCAAGCCTGTCTGAGTTCAAGAAGCATTTGGTCAATGCTCTCAGGCACAGGGTGGGATTGTTGGATTGTCTTGCCCAGGGCCAGGAGCTGGACTCAATGATCCTGATGGGTCCCTTCCAACTCAGCATATTCTATTTATTTAGTACTTGTGCAGACATCTAGTTCTGACATCTATTTCATACCTTTGCTGGACCCCAGAGCAGGAGCCTTGGAGCTGCTGTGCAGGGCTGTGATGGTGTTACAGGTGTCCTCTGTGGGCAGCTGGCCCTCTCGGGACTGGAGTCAGTGCTGGTTCTCATTTTCCCTGGGCAGCAGGACTTGTTCAGCTGCAGACCTGCCACCTGTGGTAACAAATCCCTCCAGGGGCTTGCTTTCATGTGGGGCTCTGAGTGATAGTCACCATGGGGTTGAACCTGCGAGTTTCCTGTGTGATGTTCTTGCTGTTTGGTGCAGAGTTGCCTTGGGAAGGAGGGAATGCTGTTACATCCCAAACAATGCACTGCTGTCCCTTTGTTGGCACAGGTGCTGTTCTGCTATGAGCAGTTTGATGAGCTGACACTCTTGCACCTCCGTGAGTTTGACAAGAAGAAGCTGATCTCTGTGGAGACTGACATTGTTGTTGATCACTATAAGGAAGAGAAGTTTGAAGAGAGCCGCCCAGGTACCGTGAGGCTCCCCTGGCCTGTCCTGCTGCACATTGTCCTGCCACCCTGTGCAGCCAGTGAGGGGACACCTCCTCCCTGCTCTTGCAGCTCCTGAGCAAGAGCCTTCCTTTCCACCCTCTCATTCTTGTGGTCTGAGGCTACTTAGAGTTCTTGCAGATCCCTTTCACCTCACATGATCAAAGTTTAATGGAATGTCATGTGTGGAGTTGCCATGATTTGACTGCAACCCCACACATACATTGGGTGCCCTGTCAGAAGCAGGCAGCCACTGGCAAGGCATGAGCCTGCCCTCTCTGGGCATGGCATGGTCTGGGATATGTAGCTGTGTGCTGAGTGGTGCTGCATTCCCATTCCCACAAGAGATAAATGGAAGTGTGAAATGGGCAGAGCTCAGCTCACTGTCCATTGCACACTATAGATGCACGCTCAGATGTGCCCTCTTTCCCTGCCAGCTGGAGAACGTCTGACAGAGAAGGAGGCTGAGGATCTGATGGCCTGGATGAGGAATGCCTTAGGCTCTCGAGTCACTGGAGTGAAGGTGGGTATTCTGTGTAACTGAGTACAGGAGAGCCCCAGAGGTAATGATCTAGGGAAAAAAGATGGTGGTTGTTTGGGGATTTGCTGCCACAGATTTTTCTTTGGACCCTGAGGGAAGACATTTTTCTCTGTGCCTTCTGTCTGTAAATGGTATGGATACTGGCATTTGTCGTTTGGATGGCCAGGGTGGCAGTGGAAGAACCACATCTTACTATGTATTGAGCAAAGCCTGTGTTCCCAGCTGATGCTCAGGTTACCAGAAGAGGCTGGTGACTTTCTTGCCTGTGGTCTAGAAAGGTATATTGGCAAGGAGTGCTTTGGGTCTGGCTGCAACCCACAGCCTGTGGACCAGTGGGGTCATTTGGGCCTCCAGCTTTCCTGCTAGGTTAGGCAGCTCCTGTGGGATGGGGATGAATCATGTGGAGGCTTGGTGTGGATCTGTGCTGAGGAAACTCCCAAGTCCTCAGGCCTTCCCCACCTCTAAGAAGTGCATTCTCATGCCAGCCCTGACTGGTTCCTGTGCCACAGGTGACCACCCGGCTGGACACCCACCCTGCCATGATCACCGTGCTCGAGATGGGCGCCGCCCGCCACTTCCTGCGCATGCAGCAGCTGGCCAAGACCCAGGAGGAGCGAGCCCAGCTCCTGCAGCCCACCCTGGAGATCAACACAGGGTAAGGGGGGACAGCACCAACACCAAGCCTGGGGCATGGCAGCCTCTCTGGGGTGGAGGCAGAAGGGAGGCAGTGTAAGGCTCTTAATTAGCAGAGCCCTCCCCATTAAGTGGAGCTGGTGCTACTGTGCCTTAATGTGTGATGCTGCATGGCACTGTCAACATGAGCCACCCACACACAGTGTCCAGCCCTCTGGGGACCTGGGGGGTTATAGGGACATACGGGAAAGAAGAGAGAAGCCCCCAGAACAGGACCGAGGAAGTTACCTTTGTGATCCACCTTGGCTTAGCTGCTCATTCTGGAAATAAATTTCTCACCGAGTCCAAAATCAGCAAGTTACAATGTTGGTCTCTCTCCTACAGGCATGCTCTGATCAAGAAGCTCAGTGAGCTGAAGGACAGTCAGCCCGATCTGGCCCAGCTGTTGCTTGACCAGGTGAGAGCCAAACCTTCTCCTGAAGCAGCACCATCCTCCCCAGAGCCAGGTCACAGACCATGCATGGCAGGAAACAGGGTGAACCGTTACCGTGGGCAAGAATCACATCCTTCTGTGGTCTCTGGGTATTTCTGCCACTTGTGGTCCATGTGTTTTCCTAGCAAGTGCACTAGAAGACATTCTTGGTGTGCAGGTTCTGGAGAGTGACATTCCCTTCCTCTGTCATGCAGGTTGCTTTGCTGCTTATTTAGTGCTTTCTTCTCTTTTTCAGATTTATGAGAATGCCATGATTGCAGCAGGACTGAATGAGGATCCCAGGCCAATGGTGAACCGGCTGAATGAACTCCTCACCAGAATCCTGGAGAAGAACTGAGCCCCAGGGACTGAAGGGTGAACTCTGTGCTGACCTCTCGTGCCTCAGGCACAGCCACTCTCAGCAGCTGCTTGCAGGCACTGTCCAGCACGGGGTTCATGGGCAGAGGGCAGGGACAATGCTGGGGACATCCAGCCCTGTCTGCACAGGGAGGAGCCACCTGTAATTATCACATCCTACGTCATCAGCGTGTTCAAAATGCAGTGTTCTTAGTGGGGACAAAATTCAGAGGTTGTTGCTTAAGTGATGTGCCCAAATCTCTGACACAAGCCTGAAGAGCCTCACTTCATACTGTTTCTAAAAATGGCCTTTCCCAAAACAGATGTTGGCAGCAAGATTCTCAGTTAGGCCTGTGAATACACCCTCCCATGCACAAAATCCCTGTCCACCCTTGTGCTCCAAACAAGCACTGGAAGAATTAATTAATTAGTTAAGAAACCTCCAGGTATGACCAGGCAGGAGGAGTTTGCTGGCATGGAGACAGATTGCTGCCTCTGGCAGACACAGGCACTGTTGGTAGAACACGTCAGTGCCATCCCATGGCAGAAAAGATCACTGAGCTGCTGGATAATTGAGTTCATTCTGGTCTTGTGGTTAAAGGGAAGCAACTGGGAAGCAGCTTTCCAGTGTGTGGCTTTCTGGAGAGTCTGGGTAAACTGCATGCCTAGCTGATCTGTATTTATGATAAATAAAAAGTTCTTATTTTCCAGACCCCCTCCACTTCTCTGTTCCCCTTACTTTGTTGGTCTTTCTGTCTTCCAGCTGGTGATATTGGTTGGTCTCTCTTCAGGTGCTGTTTGGTTCTTCAGTGCATCAAACACTGGACATGGTGGCAAGAGAGGGCTGTGAAAACAACAGAGAGTTTAGAGGGAAAGTAGGAGAATCTGTGGCTATGAACTGTGTTAGTCTTGTCTCTGAAAATGGGATTTAGCTCCTGATTTGAATCAGGGAGCAGTGGCTGTTCAGACAGAAATGCTGTGGCGGATTCTGTGTGTCTGCTTTACACCATGCAAACTGGTTTATAAGAATCCTTTCTCCTGCTCAGTGGGGCTCTGAGCAACCCTGATATTTGTTTAGCTTATCTTTAAATTGCCAGATTAAGATGCTGGAACTGGATTTGGGTAACTCTTCGTATGCTGTGCTGGACAGGACAGCATCCAGCTCTTTAAGCTACAGGAAACCAGACTGTGCACAGAGGAGTAAAAAAGTCCTGCTGTTTGGGGGACCATTTGAGAAGTTTTATTAACATCACCTAAAAATTCAGTTTCATTCAGATGCAGAAGAGGAAAAAACGTGATAGTTTAGAGGGTGTTGAGAAGAACCACCTTCTCCATCCTACAGCCCTGCTGATGCATCATGTCAGGAATAGTGTGGCCAGCAGGACCAGGGCAGTGACCATCCCCCTGGGCACTGCTGCTGAGGCACCTGCAATCCTGGGGTCAGTCCTGGGCCCCTCACAACAAGACACTGAAGGCTGGAGTGTGTCCAGAGAAGGGAACAGAGCTGGGGAAGGGGCTGGAGCACATGTCCTGTGAGGAGCAGCTGAGGGACCTGGTGGGACTCAGCCTGAGGAGGCTTGAGAGGGACATTCTCACTCTACAACTCCCTGACAGGAGGGTGGATCCAGCTCTGCTGCCGGGGAGCGAGGGACAGGACAAGAAGAAACAGCCTCAAGTTGTGCCAGGGGAGGTGTAGATTGGATATTGGGAAAATTTCTTCATGGAAAGAGTGGTCAGGCACTGGCACAGGCTGCCCAGGGCAGTGTTGGAGTCACCATCCCTGAGAGAATTCAAAAGACATGTGGATGTGGCATTTGGGGACACGGGCTAGTGCTGTGTTAATGGTTGGACTCAAGGATCTTGGAGGTCTTTTCCAACCCAAACAATTCTGTGATTCTATCACAGGCTGAAGAAATTAAAACCTCCGGTGATCTGTGCTGCGAGCAGCACAGCAGGTGAGTTGTATCCTGCAAGCTGCTCACCTGATAAAGAGCCTAAAAATAGCTGTTGGTACAATGCTTGAGCTGAGGCTGGTTTGTAATCTTCGCTGCAGTGGGAAGCAGAGTGTGCTTGGAGTGAGCTGGTCCATGAACTGTCTGACACACCTTTAACCTCCCTATCCTGGGAATCTTCTGGGAACCCCAGCAGCCCTTGAGGTGCTCATTTTTTGCTGTGAGAGATTTGTGACTAAAAGGTCAAATAAGATGTCTGTTACTGGAGTGCACCTCTACCCTGTGTTCCTGTGCCCAGCAAATGTGGTCAGAGGTGGTGATGGGCCTGGGATGCAGGAAGGAGCAGCAGCAGGATCAGGAGGGTGCTTTGACCCAAATCTCACACACTATCACCCTTCTTTGTCTAAGCTTCATCACTGCACACATCAGCAGCCTCTGGATCCTCACCTCTGGCACTCAGCTTTCCCTTTTATTTTGCAAATACCTGCAGGCACTGGTGGTGTGTGAGCTTGACATGCCTGGCTAATAGAGCAGATTCTAGTAGAAAGAGGGGAATGTATGGCATCATGTTGATGAACATAAGGCTGCTCTGTGGCTGATGATTTTGTGTCTGAAAGGGCAACAGAGGCTCTTTGGTAAATGGTATCCTGGTTGTAAGCAATGCTGCTTTGTGCAGAAAACTGATCTGTTGGGTTTGATTTTTAGTGGGACCTTATTAACTGCTGCCTGACTTTTTCTTATGTTCTGTTTCTGGGGTTTTGGGGGGATTTTTGTTCATTTTTCTACAAGCTAAATCTTGTATGCTGAAAAAACTTTCGCAGTAAATAGGGTGGCCTCCTCTCCTGCCCTGCCCAGGCTCATCAGCTATGAAGTCAAACCTATACCCTCCAGGGCAGAGGATGGAAAATATTTATAGGCAGTGAAATCCAGTTTGAAAGGATATTCCGGAGACCTCGTGCTTTTAAACCTGGACAGAATCCCTCTCATGTCTGGTGTGGGACGTGGAAACTGGACTGGCCATAAAGTGGTTCATGGGGCCAGACTGAGAACAGTTTTCTCTTGTCCAGACTTCCTGCTGAGACCATCGAGAGTGTCTTGGGTAGGCTCCAGGCCTGTGATTTATGGATAAACCACAAGCCAGGAATCTGCAATCTAAGCTACTTGAGCAGCAACTGTTTAAAACATTATGGGAAGAAATGGCCACTCTTTCCAAAAGAAGAAAACTTGGGAACAATTAATAATGTTTAGCACTTCTGTAGTTATTAATTAATCCTCCTGCTCTCATTGTGAAGTGAGTTAGAATTATGCTTAGTGTATAAATAAGGTTTGCATGAAGTTTAAATAGATTTCCTTAGGAGATACAGTGACTCTGCATTAGGGACACAGCACAGGACTCCAGAATCCCAGCACAAAGTGAAACAGACCCCTCCAAGATCCAGAGGTGCTGGATTTGGATAAGGCAGTAAACACAAACTTACAGCACCTTCAAGAGCCTCTGCCCAACACCCTGTTCAGTTCAAAGTTCTTCCCAGGGCAGTTCTGGGTCTACCAAATCTTACCTATTGAGATCATGTGGTTTCCCAGTAACTGCTGGGTTCAAAACTTCCTGGGATTTCAGAGAATCCCTGGGAGCTTGGCTTATTATTGGAATTACCCTGTACTAAGTCCTTTCCAGCTGTTTGTCTCCCCTATTGCTTGGGAAGAAGAGGATGGCATGCTAAACACTATCTTGCTATCCACCCAGAACTGCTCACCTCCTGATGTTTCTGGAATGAGTTGGACATGGGTTTTCCTCTTCTTTCATCAGCAGGAAGGTTTTCTTCCAGAAAAAAAAGGTCATTTGTTCTCCCTCTGCACTCAGAAGCATCTTTTGTTTCTCCATTACCTCCCCCTTTACATTTCACTTGCATCTTCCCTGGGGTACCTCATGGCTGATGCTGAGGTTCAATGCAGCCCAGGTCAGGAGGGGAACTTCTCTGCCTGGACACTCATTTCCCCATTTTCCCAGGTATTCCTTGATGCTGGAGTTCCTTCTAGCAAGAATTTAATCTAAAATCACAAGGTCCTTCCCATCACATCCATCCTGGAAACTGTTTGGCGTGCAAACAGGTGGGAAAGAGTAAAGTCTGCTCTAAGTCCCAGCCAAAATGGAGAAGTTGGCAGGAGCACAAGGACCAAAGGCTTCCATAAGTACTTAAATTTTAAGGACTCCTGATGGCCTCATTGTTAAATCTATTTACAGTAGCAGGAAGGACGAAAAATTGGGGAAAGAAGCAGAGTTTCCTCCTCTTTTTAAATCCACATGGCAAAAGGTATTGTAATGAATTATCCATGAAACATCCATCCAGCGTTATTCCAAATGTCACAATACGACCTGCACGGGATTTGGGGTGAGTTAATAAAGAAGCAGTCTGAAATGCCAAGCAGAGCTTGTTCTCCTTTTGCAGCCCTTTTGCAAGTAAATGAGGGGTAACTGGGGTTAAAACCAGAAATAAATCAATAAATCAATTCTTCATGGAACTGTCTCACATTAAATCCTTAGAAACTCAGGAAGCTGGAGCTGTGACAGGAGGCAGAGGGAGATTCAACTGGAGATTTATTTCACTGATGTGTCTTGATCACTGGACTTTTTCTGTCTCAAGTAGTTTAAAAAGCAGGTGTTCAGAGTTATCTTGAAACATGCTTCAGGAAATCAAAGGGTAGATAATTAGGGTTTTTTAGTTGGGAACTGTATTTTTAATGTTTTTAGAGATTCTTTAATGTCCAGTGCCCTTACTGAATGATGGTGATTCTTCTTGGAAATGATAATTCATTTCACTTCCCAGGAGAAAAATGAATTTTGGTTTATACCACTCAAACTCGTGCCATGTGAGTTACTGAATGGAAACATGCTTGTTTTCCTGGCAGGCTTACAAGGGGAGATGGATATAGTGGCCTGTACCATCCCCAAATTCACACTTTAAAAAAAAACAAACCAAACTGCTCTTGAGGAAAATGCTGCATTTTTCCTTGTCTGGCCCTTTCAAGACTCTGTGCTGAGTTTGTACTGAACTCTGTCATCCAGCATGGCCAAAGTCCTTGAGAAGGGAGATGAATACACACAATAAATTAATGCAAACCCAAACTTTCTTCATTGGAATTGGCCTCAGTCGCTGCTTCTCTGATCACTGCTGACTTGAATTAAATCAATTTGTATGAAAAGCTTTAAAAAGTTAATCTGAAGATGCCAAGGAGCCACCAGTGTTATAAGTCTTAACTTCTAGAGCAGGGGATCTGTCCTTAAACTGAGCAGAGAGAAAGTAAAACAGAAATGTTGAGAAATGCTCACTGCAGCACACTGGGGATAAATATGTACATTATATATAATATGTACTTTGTGTATTCATAGATATGTAGATAATCATATTTACTATAAACCCCATTGCACGGCAAATTCAAGCAGTTATTTTAAAAATCTTTTATGTTGGCAATAGTATTCACAAGTCCCATAATGGTTGTTTTCTGCAAAGACAACCCAAAACCACAGAGTGACAGTAAATATCCTGCCTTTCACAGCATGTATCCGAAGTGTTGCTATTTCAGGGACCTGCCTGCATCTACACAGTTGTAATTCAGGGGTGAGCACACATTAAATTTTAAGACAAAATTTTCATACTAGAGCCTAAAACACTAGGGTCTGGAGCCATGCCTCATACAGAGCAGTTCCCTGGTGGGGAGGTGTCCTGGGTTGTGGGGATGTAGTAAAGCAATGTATTCTACCCCATCTGTATTAGCCCTGATGGGCTGTTAATGACAGGTCACTTGTAACACCTGCCCAGTGCACGCTTGGCTCCTCGGACTGCAAGCTGAGTGCTAGATAAGATAAGGAAACCCTGTGGTGAGGTAGGGTCCATTTTGCTTCTCAAAAGACACAGCTGGGAGAGCTTCCCCCTGAAAGCACCAACAACAATCACACCCATCCTGCGGGGGCCATCTCTGTTAATGGGCCATCATGGACCATGGGCAGCTGTAAGGACCCAACCACCCAGAACCTCCCAAACCATCCTACCTCATCATTCCATTGGGGAATGCGCCGCCCTGGGGGAGGTACATGGACATTCCTGCAGGAATATAATGAAGCCTGCCTGAACCTTGGGACACTCTCTCTGGCACCGATTCCAGGAGCTGCAGAGGAGCACTGCTCTCAGCTGGCTGTTACCACCACCTCCACTGGACTGCAACGATCACTCAACCGGACTGCAGCCTCCCTGCCTCACCAGCGCCCCTACCCGGGTGTGGCCAGAGCTACACCACAGGGGAAACCGGGTGACAGGCGGGGAGCCTGTTACTGGTGTTTGTTGTTGTATTGTTGTTGTTTGTTCTATTGGGTTATATCTATCTATCTATATATTTTAGTAAAGAACTGTTATTCCTTTTCCCACATTCCTTTTCCCACGAAGCTCAGAAGCCTCGTAATTTCCAAAGTTACAGTAATTCAGGGGAAGGGGTAATTTCTTCCCTTCCAGGAAGGTTCCCACCTTCCTTGGCAGATATCTGTCTTTCAAACTGAGACAAGAGGAAAATGAATTATTAAAAAATTGGTAGTGGAAGTCCAGTAGGCCTATGTGAAGAATCAGATAGTCTGCCTCTGATCAGCTGCCTGATTTTGGGAGAGCTGCTTCTGCTCTCTGTACCTGTCACTGTGGCTGTGTTCTCAAGCTGATGTTGGGTACAAATAGTGACAAGAGAACCATGTCCTTGTTGCCTTTTGGAATGTTCTATGAAACAGATGCCCATTTGGTAGCCAGGATGGACCATTAAGTGCCAGTGCTTTTGGATCCATCTTCACTGGGAATACCACAATTCCTTTGGCTTTTGAGTGCTTTTGAGTTCAGTTTAGGACATTGTGCAATGAGATGTCCCTGTGCCTTGGTGTAGTTGTTTGTGTCCTGGTATGTAAGTGGAGTATTTTCAGTCTGTTTGTGCAATGGGCACTTGCAAGTTCTTGCAGGATTTTCTTTGGAGGGCTCCTAATTCCCATCAGTGCAGCAACTTGAGAAAGAACTTGAATAAACCAGCAGAAGTGTTGAAAGACACAAACCAAAGGATTTCTTCACATCAGTTTTGTACTGACAGAGGCATATTGCACCTCCCAGGAAGATTCACTGCAGAAAATACACCCCTCAGTCCTGCCAAAATAACAATTCTTTGCTTAAAATTCCAGCGTTTCCAGCTAAAATTGTTTGAATGGCTTAAAAATTAAATTGCTTTGCTGGATGTGAAAACTCACAGTGCCTCGGGAGCTCATTTAATTTTAAAAGTTGTAGTTGATTTCTTTTTTCTTCAAGTTTCCAAACAGGCACTGCTATGACAGTGCTGGTTTCTCTTGGTGATGTCAAACTATGGATTGAGATATAATTAGAGGAAAATGTTATGTGTAAAGGAGACATCATATTGCTCACCATTAGAACTGATTTGTAATTATTAGAGAAGTGCCTGTCTTGATGTTTTTGAAGATCCAGTGTGTTCTCTGCAGCACTAAACCTCTTTCCTCTGCCTCTTGGCCTGTTAAGAAGTGTTGCCCAGGAGTGATTTTGATTCTTGCCACAGCTAGACCAAGGGTTGAGAAAGAAATCTTGATTTCAACACTGAAATCCTGATTTCAATCATGCATTCAAAATGCAAATCTAGTGTATGAACCCTCCCACCCCATCTCAGGTGATTTTGCACCTGCAAACCCTTGGCTACAATTAGCTAATGATCTGGAGGAAATGATTATTGATCCTGACGCCCAGGTAATACTCATTATGGGGGACTCTAAGTCGGAGCTGAATGTACTGGGAAAAGGGTACTTGTTTTCCTGCTCAACCCCAGGCAGTGAAAAGTACAAAATAAAAAGGCAATGCTCTTTTGACAGAAAAGCATGGGAAGAGCTTGAGCTATGCCACTGCTCACCGCGAATTTTCAGTATTTCCATCAATTTCTGTATGAGCAGCACAGCATCGACTATAACCCCAAAACATCACAACCGTAACAGGCTTCAGCTGCAGCTGCACGGACGGCACAGGTGTGCCTGAGGTTTTAATGTGAAGACGAGTGTATTTAAATGACAGTTCCGTGCTCACGAACAGGTGGTGGGTATTTCTCTCCCTATTTACAATTTGTATTTATGTATTTTGATACAGTCAAACTCTTTAAACATACGAACGAGCCGTGCTGTGCCATAAGCTTTCCTCTTTCGGTGTTCTTCCCAGTCTGGCCGTTCGCCTCAGTGACAGGCGGTGCCGAGGCTTTGATCAAACGTCCTCCCCGTTTTTACTTTACATCCCCTCGGTGCTGGGGCCGGTGCCGGCCTCGTTGCCGGCCGTGAAGCGGGAGGCGGTCGGGCCGCGGTTGCTTCCCCTGGCGCGCGGCCGCCCCTGGTGGTCGCGGCCCGTCAGGTTCGCCTCAAGAGGCGCCACCACCCGCTCGGGGAGAGGCTCGGGCCATTCCCTCGGGGCGAGGAGCGGTAGCGCTCCACGCCCCTCGGCCCCGCTGACGGGACGGGAGGAGGCCCCGAGCCCTATGAGAGGAACAAGAAGGGGGACGGGGGGGCGGGGGAATGGTCTCTATGACAACCGGTGGCGGGAAGCCCGTGCGCACGCGCAGGCAGTGTGAGGGTTCTGTCAGCGTCCCGCCGACCGGACCTGCGCATGCGCATGCGCTCCGCGCCCGCGGCGAGCCCAGTGACACGGCTGGCACCCCGCGCATGCGCTCCTGCCGCGAACAGGGGCTCCCCGCCGTGGCGGCGGGGCACGGGCAGGGCCGCCAGCCCGGGCCGCGGCGGACAGGTCGGTCGGTAGCAGGGTCGGGGCGGCGGGCCCGGCCGGAGCGGGAGGGAGGGAGGGTAGCGCTCACAGCGGCGACGGGCGGGCGGGAGTGACGTCATGACGCCGGCGCTTGCGGCGCGGCGCCACCTGGTGGTGGGGAGGCGGTGGCGTTGAGCCCTGGGGCTGGCATCACCCGAGGCGTTACGTCACTGATATGGCGGCTGGTGCATGACGTCATCAGTGACGTCATCCCGCGGCGCGCAGGGTGGTCCCTGTGTGGGGCAGGGGCTGAGGGGAGCCCAGGCCGTAGCCCTCGGGCCCCGCGCAGTCCCGGCTGGAGCGCAGCTCCCGGGGCAGCGCCTTGCGACAGCTGTGCCGAAGGGTGCAGCTCCGTCCCGGGGATTAACGTGGAATCAAAGGCTAAAGTTCAGGGATAAAGCAGAGGCAGAGTTGTTCACAGTAAGGAGGCGAGGGTGTCAGGGTTCCAGCAGGCACCGACAGCCGGTAGGATTCGTTGGAAACGTTGTTTAACGTGTCCAGCCGCAAAGCAAACTGCTTTGAAGCACTGTTACCACGGAAAGCAATTCTGGTGTGTCTGTGGCTGCTTCGTGAAGCAACGTTGAAATTTATCTACTGCTTCCAGGCTCAGGGGCACGAGGAACAGCGTATCCAGAAGGGTGGAGATGGGCTTTGGACAAGGGCATGGAGGGACAGGGCAAGGGGGAATGGCTCCCATTGCCAGAGGGCAGGGTTAGATGGGATATTGAGGAGAAATTCTTCCCTGTGAGGGTGAGGAGGCCCTGGCACAGGTTGACCAGAGAGGCTGTGGCCGCCCCATCCCTGGAAGTGTCCAAGGCCAGGTTGGCCAGGGCTTGGAGCAACCTGGGATAGTGGAAGGTGTTTCTGCCCATGGCAGGGGGCGGAAGGAGATGAGTTTTAAGGTCCATTCTACCCCAAGCCATTCCGTGATTCTGTGATATGGGCCTGCTTTGAAGGGAGTCAGTGTCAGCTTTACTGACAGCACTCAGTCCCTGATCCTACAGACACACAGGTGTTTGTTTTAACCATGATGGTTTTAGATAAAGCCGAAATTACAGATGGGCAAAACCAGTTTGGCTCCAGTAAAGCCAGTTACACTAGCTGTTGCTCAGTCTGTTGGCTCTGTATGAACCCAAAAATCATAGACTGGGTACAGCCCCTATTTTGACTACAAAAAAAGGCTTGTGTATCTGCTTAAAATCCTGTTCTTCGTCTCTCTCCTGGCCCCTCCTCTCTCCTTTGATTTTGGTGTTTGGTTAAAGCAGTTTTCTGGATACTGGTAAGGATGTGTCAGAGATAGACTGGAAACAGAAAGAATTGTTACCATAAGCTTTACATTTGGAAGAAAATGGACCTCAAGTTTTGAGCCTTTGCTTTTCCCACTGGGTCAATTTTCATTACTTGTTTTTTTCCAAGAAATCTGTCAAATGATAGAAAACAGGAATTTTAACAGGATGTTTGAGACATTACTGTGTGCTGGTGAAATTCAAACTGTGCTTTGTGTTCTCGACTGTGGACAAGCCTCTTGTCCTGAGGTTCTAGAAAGAAGCTGCCTGAAAGCCAAGCACAGAGGAACTGGCCTGGTGGTCTGAGAGCTGATCTCTTGCTGTTACTGGAGTATTTACACATTCCTGAGATCAGTGTTGTAGTGCCTGAGCTTCTGAGATCGCTCACATCAAGGTAGCAATGTATTTGGATATGGAGAAGGTGAAGCCAAGTTAATAAAGGGAGAAGATATTTTCAGAGGAAGAACTGTAAAAATGTATTTTAAGATTACTAAACCAAGCCTGGTTTTGATGGACACTGGAGGATGGAGAGCAGGTATCAGAGCATGGAGACATCCTAAAACAACATACCCACAAAGCAGAGTGTTGTGAGGCTTGCTGTACTGTGTGATTTTAGCTGAGAAGAGAGGAAATCCTTAATTGTTACAAATTAATAAAGCATTAGTGTAAAAGATGCATTTTCAGATCACCAGAAGAAATCTGTGATGAGTTTGGTCACCTCTTCAAAGTGAGCATCTTCCTATTTTAGAGAAGTCAAGATACTTTGTTCAATTTCACTTTATTTTTGACTTCAACATAATCACAAATCAGAAGACATGATTTTGGAGAAAAAGTAGTATCAGTAGAACTGACCCTGTTTTAAGTGACTGTGCCCTTCAGAATAACATGGTCTTCTTGGAAAGGAATGGCTCGGATGTTTAACGTTGGAGTGTTCCTACTTCTCTTTATAGTCAATTTTTCATTAATTATTCAGTTCATTCTCTTGCCACAAATATGCGTAATGCTGATTGTTCCATTCTTGACCTAGAAAATGACAGAATTGGTTGACTTGGTCTCAATTATCCATGTTGGGGTGGAGTCAGACACCTAGGACAAGGCCATGTTGTGGTTGGTTTGGGCTGTCCAATGGTTTCCTTTTATGGATAAACAGCCAGCTTGATCCTCTCTCTCCCATTTAATTTCCTAAACTAAAGAACAGAAAAACAGGACAGGTAGAGAGTTAATCTCTGTGGGGTGGTACTAGAAATGTAAGTGCTCAGTAACAGCAGTTTGTACCTGCATTTTGAAACCCATCTAGATACATTTCAATAATTTTAAATGTACGGTATTGATTTTGTAGGATTTTAATTAATCATTTTTTCCCTTGATACTTTTTTAATGATTTATAGAAGAATTACCCCTCTGATAACACAGAGAGCTCTGTTAAATAGGTATTAGTTGAATGTAGGTCTGAGTTTTTATGAACTCTGTTGATTTGTCTTAATTTTATTATCCCTCTTTATTCTTTAATTCCGATAGAAGCCATTTCTTTATCAGCCTGGTGTTGAGCTCAGCCTGCAAGATGGGTGTTTACTTCCCTAACTGTCCTTTTTGAAAAATCACAATGACTTCTGCTTGCAAATGATACGATTCTGTTGGTGGAAATACCTTCAGCCAGCTGCTTTTTGGTGTGCTTTGGATTGCACCTAAAATAGGCTGCTTTCAGCACCATCAGGGGATGGATATTATAGAAATATTTAGTATTTGCAGGATTAACAGTTTGATTTAGTGGGCTTGGTAGGTTTTTCTTTTTGATTTTGATGTACACCAAAAAGATCTTTTTTGAAAGTACTTAGTTTTTCTGACCAAGTAATTTTACCTCCTGGTTTTAATACATTTCATTGTTTACATTCACTACAATCCAATTCCATCACCATGATACTATTTTACATCTTTGTTTTTACTATTACTCTGATTACCTTTCTTTTTCTGAAAACCAAGTGAGTTTTTAACGAGTATTGTTCTCTTTATTGATTTTTGAGGCATCTACTGAAGTGTTTTTATTCAGTCCTTATATCAAGTGTATTATTCTCTTAAAACTAATAATTTGTTGTTGTTTTCAGTCAAATCAATTTGATTTTTGCATCAACCAGTTGCCTCTCTTTGTGATTTGTGTGCTGCTGTGTTTGCATACAACCAGGAGCATTTGCACCTGAGCAACCGTTAGTTTTTATTTTTCTATTCACTTCCTCTTTATCCTTCCAGAGGAGGTGTAAAGTGAATTTTCTATTCTGAGGATGTGCTGATAGAGGGACATCATGTTGTGTAAGTAATGATTTAAATTTCATGTTTTGAATGTGATACATTTTTCAGTGAAATGCTTTGCCTTATGAGCAAGGTGCTGGCAGGGGGAGGTGTAGCCTGGAACAGAAATGTGAGGGACTGACAGGATATCAGGTATGGAAGTGGGTGGTGCCAGGTGGATACTGATGCTGGTCTTCGCTAAGATTGCTCCTTGGAATCTGATTTTCCTACCTGTCATTTCCTTGCTTATAGAGACTCAAGTTAGTTTCTCATTTCCCATTTTCCACATCTGGTTTTGTTTTCCTTTTCTGGCACAGGGAAGCTGGCAGAGAGCAGGAGCAGAGAGTTGTACCTTCTTTGGATTCCTGTTTATATTTGTTCTCTCCTCACAGAACAAGTGCTTCTGTCCTCAGTGTTAAATTATTTGCACTTCTGCAACCACAGAGACCCTGCACTGTACAGATGCAGTGTCATGTCTTTATAAAGTAGTGATAAAGGTGTTGGTTAGTGCAGGAAACTGCAGAGAACAGGCTCTAGTGAAGAATCCCTAAGAGGATGAAGGATAATGTGCTTTTTCAGAAGCCATGCTGTTGATATCTAGGTTCTTCTCCATCAGGAACCTGTAGGAAGATTTTTTTGTTACAGGATTTGGTCTGGAAGAATCCCTAGAGACCTCCTTTTGGTGTGGTTGCCAGAACAAACACTGCAGAAATTCCTTCCCTTTGCAGTATTTGGTCTGTCTTGGCTGGAACTTTTGCAACCAACCTTCAGATCTTTGGGCTGCCTTCCACAAAAGGAGAAGAAGGTGATAAAACTTCCAGTGCCAACCCAACATGGTGCACCCCATCATCCTGCTGCTGCCAGCACTCAGTAATTAGCAGCCTGGGGTGGTACAGGCCCTGGCAATTAGCTAATTTCTGAAGAGTGAGGTGGTATCAGTCACTTTGATCCCATTCCTTGTCTCTCCTTCAGTTCTGGTCAGCCTTTAAGACTGTTAGGACTACTACTATGTTGATCTTGCTGGTGTGGAAGCAGGAGAAGGTGCTTCTGACGAGCAGGGTACCACCTTTCCTGCAGCAGCCCCCTCTGCCTGGCACGCAGGCACAGCCCACTCCGTGCTTCCTGCCTGCTGGATACAGGGGCTGCAGGCTCAGCACCCAGGTAAGAATACAGCCACAGGCTGGGCTGGTTCACCGGTGGAGCTGGGGAGAGGGTGTGTCTGTAGGATAGGGAAATTTGTACTCTCATACCACAGGGAAATGGCAGGTATGGGAACCACATAATCCCAGCCTCGTCTGGGTTGGAAGGGGCCTTAAAGATCATCCAGTTCCAACCCCCTGCCATGGGCAGAAACACCTTCCATTACCCCAGGTTGCTCCAAGCCCCATCTACCCTGGCCTTGGCCACTTCCAGGGATGGGGCAGCCACAGCTTCTCTGGTCTACCTGTGCCAGGGCCTCCCCACCCTCACAGGGAAGAATTTTTCCCAAAATCCCATCTAACCCTGCCCTCTGACAGTGGGAAGCCATTCCAGCTTCTCCTGACACTTCAGGCCCTTGCCCAAAGTCCCTCTCCATGTTTCTTGTCAGCTCCTTCAGGTACTGGAAGGCCACAGTTAGGTCACCCTGAAGCTTCTCTTTTCCAGGCTGAACAATCCCAATTCTCTCAGCCTTTTCTCATAACAAAAGGGCTCCATCTCTCTGATCATCTTGGTGGCCTCCTCTGGACTCACTCCAGCAGCTCCACGTCCTTCCTATTCTGGCTGCCCCAGACAATAAATCAGGTTCCTTATTTGCCTCACTTTCTAGTGTTAAATAATCCCATTTCCCTTAGCATTTCTTGTGAAATACAAGAAATTGCTTCCAAGGTACTTTCCTTTTTTTGGAAGCATAAAGTACATTTTCTTTAAAGATGAGGAATTGAGGAGGAGATTTACTGAGGCACCACTGTGGGGCTTGGGTGGGGAGAAGGTGTCTGCTGGGTACAAGTTATTGGGGCCTGCCAAGCACTGATGTACTGTTGTAGCCTCAGTGATGACATATTCTTGGAGACTGAAATGGCAGGAGAATTGTTCCTGGAACAGACAGACAGTGTAAAGCAGCAAGTGAACAGGCCCAAATGTTGTGTGTTTGAGAGCTCTGAAGAGAGAGTGTCAAGTGGTTGGACTGCTGGTGGAACTATGCTTTCAGAGAGGCTGCTCTGAAAGGTGGAAAGATAACAGATGTTTAACCTGTTTGGGTTTTTCTAAGGGTTTTATGATTTAACTAAGTAATTACAAGGCATGTAGTAGGTGCATGCTTTTAAATCATAGAATCACAGAATAATTTAGTTTGGAAGGGACCTTAAAGCAATTCCACC
>WBMZ01010513.1:0-25361 GCA_013400975.1 Atrichornis clamosus | reverse complement strand
ACTATCCCAAGTTCCTCGAATCCCCATCCAACCTGGCCTTGGACACTTCCAGGGATGGGGCAGGCACAGCTTCTATGGGCAACCTGGACCAGGGCCTCCCCACCCTCACAGGGAAGAATTCCTTCCCAGTATCCCATCTAACCCTGCCCTCTGACAGTGGGAAGCCTTCCCACCTTGTCCTGTCACTCCATGTGGTCCCACCAGGCAGTGATGTGGCTTTTTTGCCTCTGTCAGGATCAGAGGTGGTTCCAGGAGACTCCAAGCTGCAGGTAACACAACAGGTCCCAAACTTCACTGTGGAAGTGTAGATAAGGAGATGGAAAAAGGGATAAATCACATGGAACACCTTAATGATACCAGAGTGAGTGAGATCTGGGCATCCCTGTGCAGGTAAAACCTTGGCTCAACAGCAGATACTTTCAAAGCCAATCAAAGGAAATGTTAGGATCTGCAAGGCCAGGGAATACGAATGGAGGTGGCCAGGAGCTAGGAAAAATTCTCCTAGGAAAAGAGAAAGGACTGGGACTCACAGAGCACAGATGCTGAAGGATGTGTTACATATAATTTAATAAAATACTGAGTGATGAAAGTGGATCTGGAGTTTCTTTCCTTGTCTCAACAGAAGACAGTTGATGGAGGGAGTACAAAGGAAGCAAACAGAACTGGGATTTTGGATAGTTTCTCCTGGATTTTTTCAGTTAAACCAGGGAACTCAATTTAGTAGATGCCTGTGAGCCTAAAAATGTCAGGATCAAAACGTGAGGGTGTTATATGGCTGCAGTGTTATGATAGTGGCATTGATGGATTTCTCTAAGAATTAACTTGTGATTTAAAGGTTTAAACCTTCTGGTTTAAACACAGTTACCAGAAAGCAGAATTAGTCCCAAGTGGAAAAGGTAAGGATGAACTATTTGTAGGCTCATAGGACAACTGGGTCTGGAAGTGACCTCAGGAGATATCTGCTTTAACATTCTGCTCCAAGCAGGATCCACTGTGGGATCAGATCAGGTGTCTTGGGATGTTTTCCAGGCTGTCCTGCCTCCCAAAGGGTTCTGGGAGTTTCTGCAGAGCTGAGCTGAGCAAAGCCCCAGCTCACCTGCACAGCTCAGGTGTGCAGGTCAATGGAAGTGGCAGAACATTGGCACCTTCCCTCCGCAGCTTGGAACTCGAGCAAGAAGAGCAGTCAGTACAAAATACACTAAGTCCAACCTTTTCCCTCCATTTTTCCAGGTGCCGTCTTTCATTCTTACTGGTCCTGCTTTGTACCATTTTGCTGATCCATGTTTACTTGAAGGGCACAGCTGGGCTGTAGATTGGGCATCTCAGCAAATAGGTAAGTGGTCCTGATTATTTTATTTGTGATTTGTTGAGTCCTAAAATCTTCCAAAATTAATCAAATATTATACTGAAAGAGATTATTTTCAAAGCCCTTAGTTTTTGAGTTCTACAAACTGATGCCAAAGCTGGCTGTTGAGGGGCAGCAATAGCTGCAGCTTCAGAAATACTGAGATGTTGAACAGAGCAGGTCTAGAAAGGGAAGAGAAATACAGATAAATTCTTAGTTAGTTTTGCATCTGATCTGATCTACCTGGGGCACTGAATGTTGATAGCGAATGCAAAAGTGCTGATCTGTTCCAAAGTTTAATATCAGGAACTCACCAGAAATAATCCAGCAGTACAGATGTGTCTGTGAGAGGTATTTAAAGCCATGTAGGATGTGAGATTTGGGATTTCTCCACATGCTGTCTCCTTCTTGGAAGAAAATGGTCAATTTGCAGTGATAACTACACCAGTGTTCTATCCAGGAAATGTAAATTCATGAACTGGCTATGTAAAACTTCAGTTTCTCTCTAACAGAAATTTCCAAGATTCACAGCAAAATCCTCTGCTGGTCTCGGAGCCTGAGTTTAAAATAAATAAATCCATTAACATCTGTAGTTGCTTATAGGAAAGGCTGACCCATGGAAGTGTGTAACCAGCATTCCTCAGCCTCTCATGTCTGCAGCCAAGACATTTGAGAAGACAATCTCCCATGTGTTTTCCCTGCATTTGGAGTCTTGCTGTGCCCAGAGCTTTACTGGAGTAACTGGACCACAGCTGCTGCCCTTCCAAGTGAAACATTCTGGTTTAGGTTTGAAAGAAGGAGGTTTTGGGAGCAATATAAAACCCCTGGTAAGATAGCCAGAACCATCACGAACTCAGGACTAGGAAGAAGAGGACAGTCAAAATAAGTAAGAATAGAGCTTTAGTTTTAGTGTTGCTTGGGAGTTGATGGCATTTCCATCTGAACATTTTACCCAGTGCTGTTTCAAGTAATCCCTGCCTAGTACTGCTGTTCTTACTGCAGCTGTGAAGATTAAGAAATTCATTTAAAAATACCATTTGTTTAGTCTGTTTGCCTTGTGCGTGTGACAGCAGTGTGTGAAATATGGTCAGTGCTGTGGTTTATTGAGTACTCAGGGGAAGAATTCCGCTTGAGCAGAAGAGCTAATCCTAAGTGAGCAACTGTGGAGGTAAGAGGAGAGAAAGGATGAACATGTTTAGTAGAACTGTTCTCTGACTTGTCCCAGGAACTCTTCTGAAATGCCAGAAAATCCATTTATTTGTTTCTCAAAATGAGGTTGGGCTCTCCTCTCTAGAACTGCAGTGTCTCAAAGCAGAGTTTAACACTCCAGAATCAGCTTGAGCTGAAGGATGGGGTTTTTTTCCTTCCCTGCTGCGTTTCCTGGTTTTATGTTACATAAATATAAGTAGGAATGTGTATAACAATAGGACAGCCTGAATCCTGAGCTCCAGGACAAAAGCCTACCCCATATCAGATACCTGTTTTAAAAGCCTTCCTCTCCTTTGCTAATGTGGCTTAGGCATGTCTGTAGGACAATTATAGGGACAGTTTTTGGGGTCAATACGTGCTGTTTCTAATCTTAGTATTTCATGCAAATTCTCTTCTCCTTCAACATTCTACACCTTGTCTCACAGTGCATCTGCCTGTACCCTCCTGCATAACACCTGCTTTTGTTTCTTTGTTTAAGGGCTTCCATAAGTGTCTCTCTGAAGCCCTGTAGCTTATCCTGATGATCCTACATATGTTCTGCACAAGCTGAGGTGTTTAACTTATGGTCCAGAGTCCTCTGAAGAACCAGCTTGTCAAAGCAGGTGAGGTCATTGGAGAGAGAACAGGCTCTGCTGAATGGCTGTGAATTAAGTGTGGAAGAATGAGCTGTCAGAAGTGCCCACTGTGTCTGGTGACCTTGGAGTCTGGAGAATGGACATCTCTGAGGTGCTGGAAGGGCTGATGCAAATCTGAACTGACTCTGGTGTCTCCCCCTGCTCTCCAGTCCTCACAGTGTTGTTAGCCCACAGTGTTACTGCGAGGCCAATGGATGAACAGGACAATGATTTTAAAGAGTTGTGGGCAAATATTTTGAGTAGGGCAAAGAAAAAGGCTGGGGATGCTGAGGCCACAAAGAGGGTTCAGAACAGGTCAAAGAGCACCACAGCACGAAGCAAACTAAGAAGAGGCAAAGCTGCTGCTAAGAATCAAACCAATCATCACTTGCCAGCAGTGAAGGAGACAAACTTGCCTCAAGATTTGGGTCCAAAGGAGCAAACATTGGTGCACAAAGAAGATGGTGATGCTGCAGCCTGTAGTGGTGAGACTGCACAAGAGGATGGAGCAAGAAGCCCTTTCTCTGCCAGCCAGCAGAGCACAGGGACTACTGAGTGTAGCCAGAGGCCTCTGACAGGTGAGTGAACTGAAATCTTTCAAACAGAAGACAGGCCAGGACTGAAAAGACTCTGTAGCTCAGTGGATGTCTTGAGAAGTCCATCTGGAGGGGACACACAGCAGCACTATTGGAAGCAGGCTTGCACCTTGTGTTCCACCTACATTTACAGGGGTTTAACCTAGGAGTGTGTTCTGTGCTGCAGGCAGGCAGAAGATGTCCCTCAGGAAGGTGAAGCTTTGGTACAAAGTGATGTTTTGGCCAGTCATTATTCACTGTTTTTGCAGTATCAGAACTGAGAAAAACACTCTCAAATCATCTAGAAGCAAGCTTAGAGTATATTGAGGTGCTTTTTCACTCAGTGCTTCATTGTATGGTGACATATATTGCCACTGGATGTTGTCAAGGGCAAAAATATGAACGAGTTAAGAAAGGTGTTGGATTAATTAATAAAGGATTAGTCCTTCAGTAGCTATTAAACATGATGGCCAGAATGCAGTCACCAGTGATGGAAGTCCTTAAACTGATAAATTAGGTGAGTCAGGAATGGGGTATTGTGTGGTGGGAATGCTGAGCCAGGCTATGGGACTGCCTGCCTTGTCCTCTCTGGTGACCTTCAGACAAGGCTTCCTTAATATTCCTCCCTCTAAAAGGGATATAGATATATCTAATCTCCACTCTAGCACAGAACCCTGATGCTGGTGCTGTGGTTATTGAGTATAAAGCCATGTAATAGCTAAACAAATTCACTTCTCTAAGAATGGCTGTTGCAGAGCTGGGCCTGGCCCAGGCTGCTGTCGGGGAAGTGCTTCCCAGCAGCTCTCAGTGTGTGTTTTAAACTGACTGGTAAAACTGGTGTTTTGTCCCCCTCTAGGAAATACTCCAAGTGGCTGTTCCCAGACTACCTTGCCCTTCCTTCCTGCTACACCTCCAGGAACCTGCTCCTCACCCACGCCAAAGGTGAGGGTGGCAGAGCTGGTGGTGGAGAGAATGCAGCAGTTCAAGAGAGTGGCCCCCGAGCAGCTGAAACACAGCTTGGATGGGAGTGCGCCAAAGGCTGCAGCCAGTGGAGATTTCCCTGGTGGAAGCCAGGAGCAGAAACCTCCTGAGGATGGTATGTTTCTCCTCTTAGCTCTGGTGTGTGTGTGGAATGAGTGGCTGGTGAGAATGGTTGCATGAGGAGCAGTCCTGGATCCCTGGCTTTGTTCCCAGCTGGCCTAGTGGCTTGTTGTGCAAATCACTCCAGAGCCCTGTGAAAACTTTGTTAAAGGACAATCCATCCTTTTTTCCAGCTCTTCTCTAAGGCTGAATTAACTTCACGTAGGTTCTGGAGGAATAATAGTCTTGGAAACAGGTTGAAATTCCAACAGGATCAGTGAACTTGGCCATCCTTCCCTTGGGACAGTGTTAGGCAACTCTTAGGTAGCCATCATCTTTGGTAGATCTCTAGGCACTTTCTAAGGTGATATGTTCAATGCAGATAAATTGAATTCACAGAATTTTACTCGGGTTGGTTCTTTATAGATCAAGTCCCTATTTGTTCTGTATGAAAATCTGCTGTGTTATACATTTGATGTATAAGATTCCATATTCTCCCCAGAAACTTAAACGAAAACTGACCCTTCATTGGCTCTGACATGTGATGCACTGTGAGCAAATTGTCACCTTCTGCTCCTGGGCTAGTGCAGTCTTGGAGTGTTTGAAGGGAGCATATTGTACCTTTCCTTGTGAGAGATCAGGTATGATGATGCAAGAGAAAGATTGCAATTAATTTTTGTGTGTCCAGTTTAATAAACTAATAATGACAAGTAGAACAGCTCTTCACCTTCCATACAGGATTTCATTTTCCATCTCACAGCATGTCTCCCTTGTTTGCCAGATACCCACCATCTCCTATCCATGGAACATGACGATGCTCTGGCTTTGGCTCTTCAGCAGGAAACCAAAGAGGAAGACCTGGCAAGCCTGGAGGATGCAGGTTTGTTCTTCTGTCAGATCTGCCAGAAGGATCTCACAGCCATGAACACCACACGGCGAGAGCAGCACGTCAACAGGTGAAACACCAGCACAATGTGCCCTTTCCATCCAGGCCCTCACAGACTCCTCACTCAGCCCAGCCATGGAAGAACACAGGAGCAGGGATTCTGCATAGTGGCCCTGACCTTTATGGCTTGAATTAAGAACTCATTTTGATGTGAAAGCAGAGGCTGATTGTCCTACCCTGCAGGGCTTCTGTGTGTGTGTGTGGCCAGGCCGATGCTGCTTTCATCAGCAGTGTGTCAGAGGAGCTGCCATTGGAAAGGAACTTGGGGATCTTAAAGGTCTTTTCCAACCTTAATGATTTTATTAATGATGACCCCCTAATTCAGATTTTGAGATCTACTGATTTCAGCCAACAAAGTCATGTTTGCTCTGTTTTGTTAAAATTCATCTAAGGACATCCGTATGTCACTGTATCTGAGCTGTTTGCTCAGGGAAGGGTGATGCTATTCAGAAAGATGATTCAATTGAAATTACTGCCCTTAATTCAAGTTTCCTTAGTGGTAAATATCAAACACAATGTATTATGTACAGACAGCTCTTTGGAAGTGAAAACTGTGCTTCTCTGTTGAGAAAGCATCAGAAACAGCCCATTTGAATTATGGTAAATTCTTAATTCAAGCACTTTTGGAAGGCAGGAGTGATGTAAATTGTCCAGTCCTACATCACGTTACTGAGAGGCTCCCAGTCATCAGGTTTGTCTGCACCTGCAACAACAACAACAACAACTGAGGTGTTCCTGTTGTTTCTGTCTTCAGACATTTAGTGCTGCTTGAGAGAACAGAGGCTGTAAGACAGTGACAGTGTGCCAGAAAGGCTTTTTGGAAAGTCAGTGTGCCTTCTGAACTGTTAGCATGTAATCATGTGTTGAGATTACAGGGTTGTATTAGCCAGGGGTTTTTTGATAGCAGCCTTGATCCCAAGAGGCGAAGCTGTAGATGGATAGATGCACTGACACACCAGCAATTACCAGTGCAAGTACATAAGCTGAATGATCTCTTAGCACAGCCCTGTGTGTGTAATTACCTAATCAGGGAGTGACTTTTGTAATAGGTCCTGCAGATCCAGGATTTCACACTCTTTGGAGAATCTCTTCTCCAGAATATCTTTGGGGAAGACAGAAAAAGAACAATTACAAATTTTTGCATAGTTTTGGCCTACAGGAAGTTATTTGAAGTTCATCATGCTGCACTCTGGATTATGGTGTTAAGTCAGCTGCTCCCTTTTCTGTTAACAGGGCTTTATAAATTAGTTGGAATGTTAGAATGAGTGTGGGAAGAGGGATTAGATGATGGAACATGAAGTGTGTTGTCCAGAGAGGTTATAGACTCAGTATTCCTAGAGGTGTTCAAGGCAAGGCTGGAACAACCTGGTCTAGTGGAAGGTGTCCCTGCCCATGGCAGGGGGATGGATCAAGATGGTCTTTAAGGTCCCTTCCAACTCAAACCATTCTGGAATTCTGTGACATGCACTTGCCTTTAAGCAATGTTTTTAATATGCTTCCAAGGCCATAATCTCCATGTAACTGTTCCATGTCCTGTTTGTCACAGTGGTGGGCACATAATTCTTGGTTTTTTAGGTGTCCCTGTCTGTTACAGATACTGGAAGCGATTGTGCTTCCTATTATTATTCCTATTATTATATTAATGGCTTATATCTTAGCATGACACTTCTAAGTCTCCATAGTTAAGCTTTGCCATTGTCTCACAGGTGTCTGGATGAGGTGGAAGAAGCACAGATGTCATCCTCCAGCAAACCAGTAGTCCCTGAATGTCCCATCTGTGGGAAGCAGTTCCAAACCCCGCAGAGCCGAGTCAGTCACCTGAAACGCTGTGCTCTGGAGATGGATGTGCCTCCTAATCTGCTTCTTCAGGCAGTGCAGTTGCAGTTGTCCACACTTGGTGATGCAGCTCTTCAGTGTCCCAGGTTAGCTGGTAGGAATAAAAGGTGCTGGTTGCTTCCTTTGGCCTGGGAGACGTTGGAGCTGGGGATGATCAGCAGATTCAAGTTTAACTCACACACTGGGCATCCTCGAGCCCAGACCAGGTCAAGTAGAGCCATGACCCAGTACCAGCTGAGGAGGATGTGGCAGTTAGCTGGAGAAGTCATCTTAATTTCCCTCAGAAGAGGTCAGGTGGTGGATGACTTTAAAAGCCAGCCGGCAGGAGCAAAATGGGGAGTAAATAACCTTCCAGTGGTTTTTCAGAATTATTTGTGCTCTATGAGGCAATTGCTCAGTAAAGCTGAATGGTGTGTTTGAGCTTATTGAGCAAACCACAGAATATGAGTGTGCAGCCTCTCCTGAGAGAGCCAGTGCCTCAGCTCATGGCTGTCCTGGAAATGTCCTTTCACCCCGAGCCAAAGAGGAAGCAGATGTGATATTTTGGAATGTATTTAATACAGAGCTGCATCTGCTCACTTGGATTTGAGCAGAACCTCCAGAGTGCAGCACGTGGTGCCTGAGTGAATTTGTAGAGAGGCTCATAAGTCCTGTTGTGCCAAGGAAGGGCTGTTACCTGTTCCCTGTGGAAGCAGAGGATTGGGAAGGCATTGTCTGGTGATCTCATTTTCACCCTGCTTCAGCTTGTTTGTTCCCCTTTGTTACAAAAAAGCATTCAAGGTAGAGATAACAGATGCTTATATCAGTGCTGTGGTCTTGTGCTTACCTTCCCAAAATAAAGCTTCTCTAAATTGCTCTAAGTTCCACTAATGATAAGAAATCCTTTGCCCTCTGCTAGGAAAGAAAGTACTGAACGGTTTTTATTATGCTTGATATGGGAATCTCTCCGAGCAAATAGAGCAGCTGCTCTGGAGTGCTCAGTGTTTGTTGTCTCTGATCCAGTCACATTAACTGGGGCTTCCTGCTGCATTCTTGGATTTCAGCAATCAGCCGAGCAGGGCAAAGCGGAAAGGCTCCTCCAACGAAGACTCAAAGAAAACACAGAAGAGGGCCAAAATGGAGCCTAAGGATGAAGATTTGCAGGTTGCCATGGCAATGTCACGCTCTCTGTTGGAGCAGGAAAAGCAGGAACAGGCTAAATCAGTTGCAAATGTGAAACCAGTGGCTGCTTTCCCAATCAAATGGAAGCCAGGATCAGGTATGTGTTATAGCAAGTTAGTGTCTGAGGCAGTGTTATTGCAGGAGTAATGCAGCTCTCTCCACCAAAACTTCCCTGTTGGATATGGGAGGGATGACAGCCGTGTTTCTGTTTTATTTAAGCTGTCAGAGCTTCAACAATATGCAGTATCCACATGCAGTCAAGAATGGCTGCAAGATGTCCATGGGGTTCAGTGAAATCCATTAGGAATCTTGTGCTTTTTTTCACTTACTGATTGTTTTGAATCTGTAAAATATTCTTAAGCTGTTGCCTCTTGTAAACTGTGGAAGTGAGAAGAAATAACATGAAAAGATGATTGTTATTTCTCCTGCAGTATTTTTTTCCTATTTATCCTGCTGCAGCCCGGATTTAATGCAGCTTTTACAGCGTTATCTCTTATCATTTCGTCCTTTCTGCAGTGGACATGTGTGTCCAGTACATGCTGCTGAGCAGGTGTTCCACTATGTCAGTGTGCAGAAGGGTTTAGAAAGGCAGACAACTGCCAGGGGACAGTGTTGAGAGCTGTACAGAGGGGAGACCTCTCTCTTCACAACCCTGTTCTGGTCTCCTCCTGCCCATAAGCACTCCCAGTTGGATTTGGGGTTGGGCATTTGTAAGGCAAAGGTAGTAAGACAGGATTTCCAAATGAAAGCTGCCCAGCATTTGTGTGAGCTGTGGTTTGGTATCATCCATGACCATAACACAAGAAAAGGAGTCTTTCATGGATTTGTTGGTGGTTTTCCCTCCCTTTTTCATGCGGCACTGCCATACAGGCACTGTTCTGGGGGCTGGGAGGCTGCATGGCTACCAGTGATTTCCATGATGATCAGATTGTGTAGAGGTGTGAAGGCCCCCAGCATGCAGCAGAGCAGTGTGAGGAGAAGTCAGTCTTCTCCAGAGCTCATTTCTCCCATAAGGACAATGTGAGGTTTTGAACTACCTGCACAATCTTGAGCTTGTATCTGTCTCTTGGTCATCACTGACTGTAGCACTGAAGGAGCTGGTGTGTTCATCTCCCCTGCCCTGTGTGTTCAACTGTTGCTTTATTTGGGCTTCTTTTCTTTTTGAAGAGAAAAAGCGGCGTAGAAGAGGCCCCACTGCCCCTCCACCACTGCTGCTCCAGGACCCGGAGAAGACCCGCAAGAGGATCCAGGAGCGAGTGGCTATGCTGCTGACAGAAGAGGTGGAATTCCCTCCCACCCCTCCGCTGCCCATTAGTAGGATTTTGGAAGATGAATCCGGGAAAGCAACCTGGCTCTTGCCACTGTCCAAAGCCAAGGAGTGCTTTTTGTGGAAGATCAGTGCTCTGACAGGACCCTGTGACCCCGAATCATTCTACACTGAGGCCTTAACCCCTCCAATTGTACCTTGGAAGCCTGTGCAGGTGGGGTGTTCTGTTGTCCTTGCTCTGATAAGTGTGTTCCCTAGTTCTTGATACTTTCCCTATATCCCTTCTGTTTCCTCATTTGGAATGTAAACAAGTGACCCCTGTCTCTGCACACTCGCTGCTTGTGACATCTTCTCCCCTGGTCTTACACAGTCAGGTCTTAGGATCTTGAACTTTAATTTCTGCCTTTTGAAGAAGAGAGCAGGGCTGATGTTACCACAGTTTTTGAGTTTTCAGAAAATAAAACTGGGGGCAACAGAGAGTACTGAGTAAAGAGACCCCATCCTGCTCATTGTGCCATTAGTTTGCCCACGTTTACAGCAGCCTGACTTGTTTTCCTTCATGGCACTTTTCTCTGGTCAGTTCTAATGTGAACTTTGCCCCTGTTGCACTGAGCAAGGACAGGGGGAAAAGTTTAAACTGAAGATTGGTATTTGCTAGCACAGAGAAGGTGGGAGTGCCTGGAGATGTAAAGGAAAGCATTTCCACTCAGGCTTTCCCTGTACATCCCACTGCCTCCTGGTGCTTGTGAGCTTTGATCTGGGTCCTCAGTTTCATTGTTTCATTTTGGTTCCATGTGAATCTGCCTCTCCAAGTGCTCTGTATTTTTATAAAAGTGCCCACAGAAACAGACAAAGCTCTTTCAGCCTCTTCTCTCAAAGAAGGATATAACTTCTCTTCCTTCCCTCTTTCTTCCCCGGGAAAAGTATTTGGTACTTCTGTTCAAAAACTACTGTGCATGTATAGTTGCTTTATTTAATACTTCTTCACAAGTCAGAGCCCAATGTTTCTGTGGCTTGTTGCAGGTTGGGACTGGAGAGGAGAGACTGCATTCTAGTAAGAGTTTTGACCTTTCATTCAAGCCAAAAACTGCCAGAAAAATTTTAAAATAAAAAGCAGGAAGTTCTTTAAAATCACGGCAAGAGTGTGTTTTTCCTCTGATTCTTTCCATTCACAGAAATGGTTGAACCATTTTTACTTAGAAATAAACAAGCAAAACTTTTATTGGGAAATGGACACCAAACCTGGAAAATATCCACTCCAAGGTGAAAGCTTGATTTAGTTACATGTAACTGCAAAAGCATTTCAGAACTCAGAACAGAAGCACCTGGAGAGCTTCAGCTGTGACTTTTGCCAGGAGCTCCAGCTATAATGAAATATTTAGATGATGTATTGGGAGCATTTACCCTATCCTTTCTCCCTGCTTGGCAGTTGCCTGCACAGACATGCTCCTGGAGAAACCAACTTTTCTGCATTTCCCATTGTAGTTTTCTTTCTTCTGTTCAGAGCTGTCTTATTTCTGGAGAGTCCTTCATAAAACTGCAGAGGGCTGTTCCTCAGAAGCCCCTGTACTTGGGGAATGCTCTGTGATCCTTCATAAGTTTTTCAAAATATGAAGTAGAGACTGTACTCTGAGCTCTGCAAGTACATGAAACAAGATTTAATTTATTGGTGTCTTTTTTCCCTCCCCTGTTGATCAGAATAAGCCAGAGAACCTTCAGCCATCAGTGGGACTTCATCAGCCAGAAGTATCCCAGAAAATTCAGCCTGACCTCACTTCTCAGGAACCCACTTGCACAGACGTTGGAGGCCAAACTTCTGATGAATCCAAGCCCAGCCCTGAAGGAGATGGGCAGCTTTTATCCCCGAGCCAGAATGATGTTCAGACCCTGCAGGACCTGGTGGAGTTGGCCAGGGAAGGCCTCACCCTCACCCAGTGGAACCTTGACGTTGGTCAGGTTCAGGCAGCAGAGCAGTCAGGTGAGTTCTGGCAGCTTTGTGAGCCCTGCCCCTGGTTCCTTCAGCTGCACAGAGCCAGACCTAGGCTGGGCTGAGTCAGAGAGCCATGACAGCAGCCACAGGTCGCTGGTGATGATCCAAGAGGTGACATTGTGGGGACACATTTTCCTACAATGAGATTTAGATACAATCAACCTGACATTTCTGAAATGATTTATAAATCCCAACTCTTAAGAGAACTCTGGGACAGAAGATACTAAATTTTATTTTAAAATTAAAGGTATCAAAGTATTTTCTGCCAGGAAGGAGCCTGGATGTGTTCAACAGCTGGGACAAAATCTTCATGCCTGCTTTTCTTGGGCATACAAGAGAGCTGGAGAAGGACTTTTCACAAGGACATATAGTGATAGGACAAGGGGGATTGGCTTCAAACTGAAGGCGGGTGTATTTAGATTAGATCCTGGGAAGAAATTCTTCCCTGTGAGGGTGGTGAGGCCTTGGCACAGGTTACCCAGAGAAACTGTGGCTGCCCCATCCCTGGAAGTGTTCAAGGCCAAGCTGGATGGGGCTTGGAGCATCCTGGTCTGGTGGAAGGTGGCCCGTGGCAGGGGATGGAACCAGATGGACTTTTAGGTCCCTTCCATTCCAAACCACTCTGTGATTCCATGATTCTGTCTGGACAGCCTTTCTGTTATGTGCACTGTCTTTCCAGGTCTTGAGACAGTCGGATGAGAGAGATGCACAAGAGGGATGATTTTGTGTTGGACATCGATTACACAAACCTGAAGTTTATCTGTGCCTACAGGGTTGAAAAAATACAACACCTGGAATTCCTCTGTGGGCAGCTCTCTAATGCCCCCAGTGTCACAGTTGCATGTGGGGCACGACTGCACATTTCAAGGGCAGTGATATCCCTTAATGTGTCTCTTCAGCAGAATGTATTGTGTCTCCTGTTCATCTGCATCTCCTAAGCTCACCTTGTCTGCATTTGCACTTGGATATAATATTCCTCATTTCCCCTGCTAAACTGCAGCAAATGATCCGTGGTTCTCTAATGTATATAAATAACAGATGAATGGTGCTTGGGTACCCACAGCCTGTCACAGCCCAGAGCCAAACCCTCCAAAAAGGCACGAGGGAGAGGCTGAGCCTTCAGCCCAGCCAGGCTAGTTATAGCAGCTCTCACAGCAAGGATCATGTTAGGAGTTCTTAGATCACTGTCTCACAAAGAAGTTGTATGTGATTTGTGATGTGCATTTTCTTCCCTGAGGAGAAGAACTGACTCCCAGTGATCTTCCACATAGTGGCTTTGTGCCTCCATCCAAAGAGAAGAGCTTCCTCAGGAGCAGCAGTAAAAGAGTAAGGATAACCTTTTTTTTCCACTCTATATAATTTATCTATAACAATAAAAAAAGAAGCTGTTGCATTTGTGCAATTCACAGAAGTGTGGAATATTTCCCATTCCTCTGTGGAAACAAAGAGGTGCTTAAGGTTCACAGTGACTGAGGATTCATCATGGGCACAGGTGAGATCAGCACACCTGGGGGAGTTCCATCTTGTCCTACCTGATGGGAGGTGATTTAAATGCCAGGTAGCAGAAGGCCAAGCTGTGCAGGTTAGAGAGTTGTGTTATAGTACTGAGAGTATTCAGGAGTAGGAACCAGGGATGCAGCTGCAGCTTTAGTGCCCAGTTGTCCAGGAGAAAACTGGGCTCCAAACAGTTCCTCCTCTGGCACCTTCCTCCCCATGCCATGCCCTGCAGTGGAAGAGGGAATTCTTGCAAGGACTGGTTGACTTGTACTAAATCCTGGTATAAAAGCCTGGTAGATGATGTGGAATGCTGTGAGGTCCATGGAGGATGAGCACTTTTTGCTGCTAATGTGAACTTTTAAAGGGTTTGGTATAGAAAACCCTCAGTTGTGGGAACACAGAGTATGTAGTTTGAAAATCAGTGCTCTGTGGTGGCTGGGTGAGGAACACAGGCTAGCAAGTCACACACGATTTTTTTATCAAGCCTGTGGTCTTCCATGTGTCATATCTTACCCCAGATTCACCAGTGGATATGTAATTCTCCATGAATGTATAACCAGTTTTATTCAGTTAAAGTTCATACAAAATAAACCTAATTCATTTTCTTACCAAGGTCATCCTCTTGATCTGGTAAAACTTTCTATCTTCTATTTGATAATAAATAATCATGCTATGAAAGGAGGTACCTTTTGGTGCTAGATAAATTTTGATGCCCTAAGAACATAGTTTCATATTGTGCTCAGAGGATTAAGATACTTCTAAAAGGAAGTATCTTCCTTGAGGTGGGAATCAGAATTAAACTTGAACATCCCAGCTACTTGTTACAGAAACTCTAGGTATTCTTTTGGGGATACTAAAAAAAATTATCATTAGCAGGAAAAAAGGGCTTGCTTTGTTTTTCCGTTAAACCAGAGGCCTTTAGCAATACAGAAACTGTTCTGACACTGTTGTTGAAACTCAGTTGCTCCCAGCAAAACTGGTATGTTCATTGTTTCAGATTCAGTTTGATTCCATGATAGTTTTCCTGAGCAAATGAAGTGTTGCTGAAGAGCTGGATTGGCAATGGGAGAGATTTGTGCTTTATCTGAGCACAAACAGTGTAACCATGTAGAGCAAACACACCCGTGGCAGTGGTAACACATCCCTCGTGCTGAAGAGCCTTGGTCACTTCCGTGGGGCCCTGGCTCAGTGGCCCCCTCAGCAGGAGAGAATGTTCTGGTGTGTCCTCCGACACACAGCTCATACCTGCCCAGAGCTGTCTTTTGGCCAGTTTCTTTGCCTTGCACAGAGAATGGGAGCAGCCAGGAGGCTTCTGGCCTTGTTTAATTTCCTCGTTCTTGACTGATAATTTTAGCATCAGCAGGAAAGCTGCTCTGGGCTCGCTGCCTGGAATGTCGCATTGGGAGACTGTGTTTGCTGGCGGCCCGAGCGCTACCTCGCAGGTACCCCACCTGCCAAGAATAAGAAAGCAAGAAGAATCAGGTTAGTTTCCAGACTGAGTTTCCTGTCTTCCCTTTAGAGCTCAGTCCACACCACTGCCACAACATGCAGAGCCTTCCCTAGCCCACCTATGAAGGCTGGGAGAAGTGTTCTGGTGTGTGCTGCTAATTCCGGCTAGTTGGAGCGAGTCAAAGGGTTGGCTTTCCACAGCCTACTGCTAATGTAGAAACCTGCTAATAAAGAGCTGTGTTGTTCCAGGTGGAACTACATCTCCTGCAGATGTTCCCTGGAATAAAACTTGCAGTTCCTCAGCTCTGCAGTAGGTTTGAAAAGCACAATGTCAGTGCTTAGGGTGTTAACCATGAACTGGTTTCTGTGTACAGTCAGAGGGTTTCTCAATCCAACTGTGAGCTTGAGGGTGTTTCACACTTCCCTGAAGCACTGGCCACCTCCAGATCTGCAACACTAAGAGGGATCTGAGACTTTAGGAGATTGCCTGCAGTGAGTTCATACTGGAAGCAGCTCCAGAGCAGCGGTCTTGCCATCACTGCTGTCTTTGGCAGTGTACCCCAGGCCTGACCTTACCATCACCATAACCAGCCACAGGTAGCTCAGTCCTCCCCAAAATTCTAGCAAGGGGTTCTGGAATGGTAATAAAAGTTGTGTTTCTTTGTTTAAATGGAGTGGAATTTTCAAAAGGGATTTCAGTAGCGTGCTCATAAATTCCTTTGAACTGGACACGTACATTAATTTTATTCTATGGGGCCCCTTGTTGCAGAGTTGCTCTTCTCAGCTGTCATTGCCAGACAGTGAATAAGAGAAGAAAGGCTCATCCTCTTTCCTCTTACCCTAATTATAGTGAATTGAGTTCAAGTCTGTTAAAGTGGAAATTACAGTTTCCTAAAACTGTAGTGGGAGGCAGTAGATCAAGAGGCCAGCTATAGGCTGTGGCTAGACCACAGCAGGAAATGTGTGGTGCAGATCTGAGGGTGATAATGTGCTGTGATACAAGTACAGCAGAACACAACACAACTGCCCTTTCTTCACAATGGCCACGCTATAAAAATAGAGGAAAGCAAAGCCAGGAATGTCTGTTAAACTTGTCTGCTTGTCCTATGGAAGACCTGAAGTTCATAGAGCGGATGATTATCTCCAGGAGGCAGAGGTCGTGTGTCCAGGCTGGGATCCACAACACGGCAGTGCTGATAAGCTGAGTTATTCCCTTCTTGTTTTTCGGGGTAGTGTTTGACACCTGTAAGCTAACATTTGTCTTGGTATTCCTTCTATGTCCTAGTCCTCCCTCAGGCTGCTGGCTCAAGATTTCAGTGCCATGGTCAACAACCCCCACCTGAGTGATGTCCAGTTCCAGGTGGACAGTGGGGATGTGCTCTACGCCCACCTGTTCGTGTTGTACGCACGGTGTCCGGCAGCGGCTCAGGCTGTAAGTGCTGCTGACATTCCTTCTGCTCTGCGGCTGGACAGCCCAGACTGCCCACTCCCAAACCAGCACAGAGCACTGCCGGGCATAATGGCAACTGCCTCGGGACCTGCAGTGGTTTTTCAGTTTAGGAAACCAGAACAAATCCTGGCAGTGGTGGGAGATGTGTTACTTTATCCAGGGAGGCTATGGGGAGTCTGGATCCTTCCTTGTATTCCACCCATGAGCTATGAAGGAAGCTTCCCAGGCACTTCTTGCCCTTGAATTTTTGTCCCTGTGCAAGCACAGACATCCCTGCTCATCTTGGTGTGTCCTGCCTGTCACCCAGACTGGGAAGTGTGAGTAGGAAGATTCTGGGAAGTAAAATAACCTACACAGAGGTTTTGTCACTCTGCTTTGGAGGTATCTGCACTGACTGGGCTTTTTGCAAGGCTAGTGAAGAAGTTCTTTATGTTCCCAGAGCATTTTAGGTTGAATAGCTCCCAGCTACTCCTGTGCAGCTTCCAGGTAAATTCAAAACAGACCAGATGAAGTTCACTTATAGAGAGGTGTAGTAACTCTGGAAATCGTGCTCTGGGAAGTAATTTGATTCCAAAACTAAGTGGAGAACTTTAAGACCACCTTCTATATGTGTGACCAAGACAAGTAGTTAAACTCCATCAAAGTTAGCAGCTGTAGGGTCAGGGAGGACACAGCTTGTTCCACAGGGAGCTCTGCGTAACTGCTCATCCTGGTCCCGGGCTAGGACATGGGCGAAGGGAAGGAGCTGATAGGAACAAGGATGAATGTAAGTGTTGCTGTGGCTTTGTTGGCAAATGGACTTTGCTTTGCTCTGCCCCAGGTGCACAGCCAGGGGTTGGTGGTGGAGGAGGACGGGGCGGCGCCAACGCGCCGGGTGCTGCTGAGCGACGTGTCCGCCGCGGCCGTGACTGCCTTCCTGCGGTACCTCTACGCTGCTGACACCAACCTCCCTGCTGGGCTGCGGCCCCAGCTGGGGGCTCTGGCTGCCAGGTGTGTACCCTGAGCACGGTTGGGATCCCTTAGGCTTTCAGCCACACAGACCCCAGTTTGAGATCTTCCGTTGTCGTTTTAGCGGCTTACAAATTCCATGGTCCTCTGCTACATCTTAAATGAAACTTGCATCTAAGGACATCCTTAGCCCTTAGCTTTTCCATTTGTTTCCACCTGAGAATTTCTGTGTTCAGTATATGGTCAGCAGACTTTGGCTGAGAGTTTTGTCTCAGGATGTCTGTTGGCAGCTAATGTTGACGATGATGAGCATAACTTCTATATGTGATTTTCACTTCATCTAAGCAACACTTGCAGAATGTATTGGATGCTCAGAACTTCAGTGTGTTGTGTCAGACATGCACTGAGAAAAGAGCTTGAAACAGGAGCATTTGCTGAGATATGGGGAGGGAATGGTTGGGACTTGCCAAAATGTATGTAGAGACCTGCCCTGTCACTCCAAAAAGCCATGAACCTTGCACATAGCAGATATTATCCAGGCCTAGCCATTCCATGGGACTTTGTAGTCATGTAGCTGTTCTGTCTCAAACACAAAAAAGGAAGAATGTGCTTGATACTTTCATGTGAGAGACACCTGGAAAAGGGGGTTCCAAATTTTAGGAGTGTACTGGATCTTGTACATCTTAGGAAACTCAACTCAGCATCCTCATGTGAATTCCTTACAAGGCTCACAAAAGTGATCAGGCAGCCAAATGGTGAAGAAATACTGGAGGAAGAAACACTGATGTTACTATTGTATCCTTGCAGGTTTGGTGTGAGGGAACTGATGGCAAAGTGTGAAAACAACACTGGAGAGAGCCAGGTGTCTTCTGGAGTGGATTCTGAAGATGATCTTATCTCTGTGAGGGATGAGGAAGATTGTGAGGACAGAGCTGAGAACTTCCAAGACCTCTTGAAGTCAGTGTGGGTGGGTGAAGATGAGGAAGAAGTAGCTATGCTGAACCCTGAGTGCCAGAAGGAAGATGACAATGAGGTAGGGGAACAGGAGCTGGAGGAAATCTATGAGTTTGTTGCAACTCAGAGAAAGATGGCTCGGAGTGAAAGAGAGGTCAGCCAGGGGACACACAGCAGCATCTGCAGTGACACTGAGGCAGCCCAAGGTACAAACCAGCAACCTCAGGAGGAGGAGGTAAAGAGACCTGAGTCTGCTTCGTTAAGCAACAGCTTCAAAGATCTGAGGGATGGCAACGATGTGGAAAGATCTAAATGTGACTCATCTGGACAAGAAGAGAAGATGCAGAATATAAATAAATGCAAGAGTGTGAACAATCCACAGACCACTTTTGTGCCTCACCACAGTGACCCTCAGAAACAGGATGGAGCATCCCATGGTGCCACTGCTAATGAAGGAGGGGCTTTTGGGGGATGTGAAGATGTGAAGGGTTCCAAGTTATCTCAGGTCTCACTTGATGAGGCAGATCACTGTGAAAAGCGGTTTCCTGGTTTCCAGGGTGATACTAATATAAATGACAGTTATGAACACTTGTTTTCTGCCTCTCAGGGGGATCCCTGTGAGCCTTCCTCGACACAAGAAGTTATCAAAGAATCAGGAAAGTCCCCTAGTGAAAAAGATGTTGGTCTTAATGATTCACTTCTGTTCAGCAAGTCACAAAAAGACCGCTCTCCATGTAAGAATGGCTTTTGTGGAAGTCCAACTCCTCAGCCTTATGTGCCCCTTTTTCCTGCTCTTGGCTCTTCACCTGCATCTCCAAAATCAGAGGGAAAGTTTGCCAGGCGACATGTGCCAACACCAAAGCAAAACAAAAGGGAAAATTCATTCCCGTCTGATAAAATACACTCCCAGAAAGCCAAGGAGCTGGATGCTGCATTGAGAAACACGAACAGAGTTTCTCCAGCAGAACATCCCCACAGTGATTTAAATGAGCACACACATGTCCCAGTGTCGTCATCACTGGGCAGCACTCAGGATGCTGCAGCTCAGGGGATCAAAGAGGGTGATGTTATTGTTTTATCTTCTGATGATGATGAAATGGAGTTAGAACAAGACAAGAAGTTGCCAGAGTCCAGCTCTGCTCTGAAAAAAATGGAAATCCCTGGGCACCTGAAGTGTACAGACACAGAACAAGGTCCTGAGATGCCAAAACCTGAGCATAACTCATCCGTCCCTGGAACAGAGCAGAGATCAGCCCAGATCTCGTGTGGCAGTACAGACACAGTGTGTGTAAGCAGTGATGTAAAGGTGTCCCCTGAATTTCCTCTCGGCAGACAAACAGGTGCTTGTATGGAGAGCAGAGGAAGTCCAAACCTGAGCCCTGGGAAAAGGCTCAGTCATGAAATGTCTCCAAGTACAGACAGCTCCTGGCTTGTGCCAGGAACACCAGTTCTGAGCAAAAGCAGAAGCTTCTCAACACAGACTCAGGTCACAAGTATTAATTCTTTAAAGAGTCCAGGATCTAAACTCAGCACAAAGAACTTAGCAGCAGGTAATAGTAACCATGAAATGACTGGAAATTTAATAAAAGTTTGTGAAACAACATTGTCAGAAAAGCATTTGCCTATGGAGAACTCGGCCAGTGAAAGGAGCCCATCCAGGAGCCCAGCAGCAGGATCCTTTTCTAAGAACTCCCTTCCAGTTTCTCCAGTGGATCCAGTTCTCTCCCCTGGCCACACCAGCATGAAAAGTGAATGTGCCAGTATCTCAGGTTTACCCACAGCGGTGCCTCCATGCCAGGAGCAGCCCCTGGAAGATAAAACAAACATCAGTGTGGTTGAGGTCGAGGACAGTGACAGGGAAATAAGTCTGCCTTCTCTGGGTAGCAGCGTCCTGCTCTGTGAGGAGCCCCCAATCCCCACTGATGACTACTGGAATGTTGAGTATCTGTCACCAGTCAGAGACTCCAGCCAGGGCTCCAACCAGGTCAGCCGTGCAAAGACCAACATGGTCAGCAGTCCCAGTGCTGCCTCTTGGCAGGAGCAGTGGGAGAGCCCAGTCCACATGCAGGGAATTAAGGGCAGCACCCCTGTCCAAAGAAGTCCTGCTGGCAGGAGAACAACTTTGCGCTGTCCTGAGAAGAGCCCTATTGAGGCTTATTCATCAGTGGGCAGCAGAGCCAGTTACTTGAACTCCAAAATCTGGGATGACTGGAATGGAGAAGAGAAGGAAGATGAATTTCCAGAGATTCTTCCTCTGTCTCAGAGGTTGGCAGCTGCAGCAGGGGCCTGTCAGACTGATCCTGTCAAGACTCCTGGTGAGAGCTTGTATTGATCCTATATTTATTGAGTTAGGTTAAATTGGTTTTATTTTAGTGCTTATCTTACCTGTGATTCACTTGACACACTGGAAAGGTGTTTGGGCCTTCTGATCTGAAGCAGTTGGCAGGGCCAGGCACAAAGAAGGTGCAGTCATTTGCTGTGGGGAAGAGCCTGTCTAGATGTGGGATTCCTGGAGCACAGCCATGTGTGTTTCGTTCACACTGGTCCTTTGGTAGGGATGGTGCTCCTTGCAGAAGCTGGGGGTACCTGGAGAGAGAAAAACCAACCAAAACAGAACAAAACACAGCCTCCAGCGTGCCTGCCAGTGGATTGATGTAATTGATGTCACAGTATCTAATTAAATATATTATTAATTATGCCATAGTAAATTATTAGTTTTAAGGGGTGTTTAGAACACGATGTGTGAGACTGACTGTGCTTCACAAACTGGTGTTATTAAATCAGTGTCTAACTCTGGACCCCAGTAGCTTGATTTGCTCAATTTTATCTGAATCAAGTCTCTATTATGAAATTTCCTTCCTGGGAGAAGAATCACTGCACAGAGTTCAGTCAACATGGTTTTAATTGCTTTCTAAATGTTGCCTGTTCTAACAAAGCCCTGAATGGCCTCATTTTCAGATGTGACATATGTCCCAATTTAAGCTGTTTTCTGATGTAAAGTCAATGAAAATCAAGTATCTCAGTTTAGGTAGAAAAAGGTGTTGACTGTTCTGTCCAATATGAAGCTGAGTAATAACTAAAACAGCTTATAAGAAAGTATTTGCTATTAAATGATTATTTCTGCCACTAAGAGGGGAAACTACCAATCATTTTAAATTCTTTCTGTATTAATTCTGATCATGGTAATTCCATTCTGCTGCAGAACCTTCCTGTCAGGACAAGGCCAGGTCCCCCAGCACTCCAGTGACACCCATGCCAGCTTATTCCTTCATGGAGACCCCACAGCTGAAGAAGGAGCTGAGCAGGTGAGCTTTACCTTGCCCAGGACAGCTCTTTGCAAGAGGAACCTGCTGGCACGTTGTGTGAGAGAAGGTGAAGCTCCAGCCAGTACTTTCTGAGGTCCCATCACACTTTTCCAGCCGCACTTCCTGGCCTGAACCTCTTGTTGAGCTGTGGCAGTGGAAGATGCAGTGTCATTGTAACCTAAACTCCCACCTTTCTCTTTCAGATTCGGAGTCCGTGCTCTCCCAAAACGCCAGATGGTGTTGAAGCTGAAGGAGATATTCCAGTACACTCACCGGGATGGGGACTCTGACTTTGAGGATGAAATCCCCTATTCCCAGCCCCTCCCACAGAAGTCCCCAAAACGGACAAGGCAGCCAAAGGCAGGCCAGGCTGCAGGCAGGAATTGCACCGGTGCCCTGAGGGCTGTGGGCAAGAGGAAGCAGCTTGCCAAGGCTTCTGCAGTGCTCCCTATGGATAAGGCTGATGGTGCATCCCAAACAGGCTGTGCAACACCCAAGGAGGGAACTAAAGTGACACATCACCCAGAAGGAGCCAAAGAACAGGAAAGGCCATCTGTATTTCCAGAGAGAGGGTCCCTGGAAGCTGATGGCGAGGAGCTCCCGGCATCTCAGGAGTCAACAGGTTCTTCAGTGGATGGAAGTGACATCTCTTTTGGTTCACAGAGGTAAGGCACTGAAATCCTAAACAAAACACTCAGTGGTGCAGGACAGAGATGAGGTAGGAATGAGGCAAACAGAGGTGAGTGTCCCTGTGGCCCACAGTAGCCCTGCCACCTCCTTGAGTGTGTCACATGGAGGTCAGCACACTCCTAGAAAAGAAAGACTTTGGAGTTTCAGTCTAATTCCCACTAAGCAATTCTCAGAACATAAAAAGGGATTATGGCTACATGTGGGCAAGGCCCAAGTCTGGCATGGCTGGTCTGAAGGTCAGTGACAAGGAGCACTCCGTGTTTCCTGAGAACCTGCACCTGGAGTTGGGAGAGGATGGCAGAGCACCCCTCAGCAGAGCCTGCCAGGAGGGAAGGGCCGGGAGCCTGGAATTCCTTTCAGCTCTGGGCTGGGTGAGCAGGGACAGTGCTGTCCTGGCTGGGATGGGAAGTTCACAGAAGCCCTGCCATATTCTGCCTCACTCATTTTGTGAGTTCCCATAGTGGAGGGTCTGCGAACCCACAGAGGGAAGCACTTGAGGGGCTTCACCATGAGGGATTTGGTTTGGTCCTGTCCTTGTTGGCCTGTTCTTTCCTTGACCTCAGGTCCATTTCATCCTGCTTTTAGTTCTTTTGTGAATGGACTTGAAGGCTGTGCTTTTGCATCCGAGGAGGAGGAAGAGGAGTTTCCAGCGTCTCAAGCAGCAGCTCGGGAAAAGGAAAAGCTGGAGGCAGTAAGGTGCTACATCCGTTCAAACACAGCCCTGTACAACAGGATTCTCTTCTATGAGCCCATTGAGCTGGCTGATCTGCACACAGAGCTCAAACAGAACGGCATTAAAATTTCCAAGGCAAAGCTGCTGGACTTTCTGGATTCTCAGTGTATCACGTTTACCACAGCCGGAGCCCGGAAAGAGAAGGAACAGAAAAGAAAGGGGAGCAGAAAACAGAGAAAGCAATACCGAGTGAAGCCCACTCCTCCTCCCTGAAAATTCTGTACTTGGAGGCCTTGCTGCCAAGCTGGAAAGCCCATTCCCAGCTAGTGCTCCAGCAGCAGGTGATGGATGGAGCACTGCTGCTCCTCATGGCCTGATCCCAGGTGACATCCTGGAGAACGGGCCTGAGCCACACTCCCATTGCTGGCCCTCTGCTCCGATTGCACAGACCCCCCATGGCTGTCCTGCCTTCAGCACACAGCTCACCTGGAGCCTCTTCCCCCCCAGTTTGACTCTTGTGCCTTTTCTTTCCATTTTTCTAATAGATTCTAGGTCCCCAACTTTTCTTCATGCTGGTGCTTCCCCCAGTGACCTTTCCCCTGGCTTTGGGCTGTGAAATGCTTCACCCTTCATGTTCCAGGATTCGATTCACTCTGTCAAGCAGGGCCTCTTTACACCCCTGTGACTTCTGTCTTCATTTCTTCAGCACAGTTTGCCCTGCTGATTTTTAAGGCAGGCAATGTTGTGGAAATACATGCAAGGCCTTTCTTCTGTCCTTGGTTCACTTGGCAATCTCTACTAAAATTCCTAAATCTGCATTTCTGAAACGGCTGCAGAACAGGGAAGGTGTTTTTTCTGGGCTCTTTGTGATGGCTCCCAAAAGCACCCCTGAGACCTGATGTCACGTGGAAGCCCTTTAGATTGGAAAATCCAGTGGGATGTGTCCATTTGCCCACTGGATCTGTGTTCAAATCCCTCTGCACCCTTTTCCCTGGTTGGTGTGGCCTGAGTGTGATTCTAAGAATATTAAAGTGAGCACTGGATCTTTTCAGCACTTCTCACAGCCTGAGCTAAACCCACTGCTCTGATCAGTCCCATTTCCAAACTGGACTGGTGCCAATTCTAAAGTGTCTGGGACTCTTGGGGAAGTCTTGGACCCTAAATTGTCATATTTTAGGTATTTACTTTCAGAACATATTCTGACCTCTCTCTGTTCTGGCAGTTCTGAGTGTGCAAAGACTCAGTGAACAAAATGGACACAATACAAAAAGAAGGCAGATTTCTAGATATCTTTATATATGTGGGACGTACAATTTTTTTTTATTTTTGATACAGTTTTTGCTTTTGATTTATAATATATAAAATAAACAATCTGGTGCTAATTCTAAACTATTAAGTAGCATCTGCTGACAGACTTGGGGGGTCCCAAACACAACACTGCTCTGACTGAGGGCAGTGGGCTCTGCAGCCTGCGCTGGGACTGCCTGAAAGCCTGAGCAGGGGAGTAGAGGAAGAGGAGATGCCACAGGCAGCTGGCAGTGGCCAGAAGAGGTGTGGAGAAGGCCAGCAGTGGCCAGGAGAGGTGTGGAGAAGGCCAGCAGTGGCCAGGAGAGGTGTGGAGGTGGCCAGCAGTGGCCAGGAGAGGTGTGGAGGTGGCCAGCAGTGGCCAGGAGAGGTGTGGAGATGGCCAGCAGTGGCCAGGAGAGGTGTGGTGGTGGCCAGCAGTGGCCAAGGAAGGGAGGAAGGGCTGCTTGGAGGGACAAGAGCTGCGGCTGCCTCTGGGCTGGCAGGGCTGGGGCTCTGCGAGGAGGGGCCTGGCTGGAGCTAGATATCCATGGTCAGGTGGAGAAGTGGAGTCTCCTGCTATCCCGACTCCCACGTTTCCTTCTCTTGTCAGTGAGCAATACCGGACACCCACAGTATTGCAGCACCAGTGCCCAGCACTGCCTGGGCCCGGCCAGGAGCCCCTGCTGAACCAGGCCCAGAGTGACCCCGTGCGAGCCGTGGGCTGCGACAGGGGCCTTGTCCCAAGGCCTTGGGCGAGCTGGGGGCCCACCTTGGCCCTCTCCCGGCCACCATGGCCCTGGCCCGGCCCATGAGTTCTGCTCCTCTTTGAGGCTGCCCCAGGACTCCCCACGGGCCTTGCCACAGACCTGGGCAGCCCTTGCAGGCGTTTGGCTGCCTGAAGGCGTCTCCTGCCTGGACCCCAGGGCTGGCCCCTTGGGCTGTCTCTCACAGCACCCCAGGGATACTCCTGCCCTTTCCCTGGCACCTTCTTGGGTCACCCAGACACCTCCCTGGACCTTTGGGGGCCCCCTGGTGATCAAATACAAGCTTCTCTGGAAGATGGAGGCAAGAGAATATTGCCCACG